>RCUC01164935.1:0-21900 GCA_003697995.1 Taxidea taxus jeffersonii
GTGTCCCGGTGCAGTCATTCCTCGAAGTGATCCGAAGCGGTGGGCGTGATTACCATTCGCTTTAAGGAAAGCGAGATCCAGACAGGCCAAGTCCAGGGCATTCCAGCCGTTCTAAACCACAATCCACAGAAATACATACATTTTACAAGGGAGGCAGCAGGCAGACATCCAAACACAACAGAGATGATTTGTGCCCTTGTTGTGTGTTCTGTGCCCTAAGGTGTGTGTTCCACTGATGGCCCTGCCTTCCTTTTTTTTTTTAAGATTTTATTTATTTATTTGACAGAAACACAGAGATCACAAATAGGTAGAGAGGCAGGCAGAGAGGGAGGGGGAAGCAGGCTCCCTGCCAAGCAGAGAGACCAACCGATTCGGGGCTAGATCCCAGGATCCCGAGATCATGACCTGAGCTGAAGGCAGAGGTTTAACCTACCAAGCCACCCAGACACACACACCCCCGCCTTGCTTTTTTAAATACAGTCCGGGCCCCACTAGCTTGCCTGTATCTCCCACTAATACAGGAGGTCTTAGCTGGAGACCCATTGATCCCTAAAGGGATCCGTGGATGCGGCTGGGTAGGAGTCGGGGTGGGGAGTGTGTGTGAAATCAGATGTGGGAAAAAAAAAAACCCACATCTTTATTTTCCACAAGCCACTAACCAGACTTTCACATTTCCTTCCATCTTGAAGCCAGACAGCCCCCTGCCGTGTTCCCCTCAGTACAGCCTGGGTCCCCGATAAAATTCAGACGTTTACGTGGGGCGTGATAAGAGATCACAGGCACCTCCAAAGTTCTTTTGTGTTCATCCTCGCTTCAAATGCTGGTGACTCTCAAACCTACAGCTAGAAGTTATGTAGTGTGTTAACGAAGAAGTGCATTAATTAGTTAGATCATTGAAAAAAAAATACCGTGATCAGCGTATTTTAAGATAACAGGGGCCCTTGCCATCCTGGGTATTTGGTTTTATGCATTTACAAAGCTTCCTCTAAGAAGGTCTTCCCAGGGAGCCAAGGAGGTTCAGAGCCAAAAAAAAAAAAAAGTAAAGAAAGCCTGAACTGGTGGGGTTGTGTGTTGGGGTGACTTCAAGAAGATCCCCCAGTGAGTGGCCGAGCTCAGACTCGATACAAGATGGCTTCCTCCCCACCAGCCGCTGAGTCCACCTCCCTGAGGAGAATGGTCTACAGTCGGTGGCTGCAGTCAGGCTCTCAGTGGGGTGGAGGCTGGCTCCTCAACCTTGGCTTCCTGAGGTGGCAAAGAGTGTCATTATTGGGACCAGAGAGCCCTCAATTCAGATCACATCCCAGCTGTGTCACCCCCCCCCCACCATCGCGAGGGCGCATCCTCTGCCTCTTCCTCAGAAGAGCCCGTGCAAACCCCAGCACAGATCAAGTGTGTGGATAAAGTGAGGGTGAAGCCTGGCATGGAGTGCCCCCTAAATGCCAGGAAGGGTCACAGGAAGGCTCATCACCCCCCCCCTTCTCCTCCAAGGCAGAGGCTTCTGACCCTCTTACCTATTAGGACCACTCAGGGAGATTTCTTAAAATTGAGTGGTGCCCCCGAGCCAACCCCAGGAGTTCAGATTCCCCTAGTCAGGTGGGAGCCCCAGAATCTGTATTTTTTTAAGATTTTATTCATTTATTTGACAGAGAGATCACAAGTAAGCAGAGAGGCAGACAGAGAGGGAGGGGGAAGCAGGCTCCCTGCTGAGCAGAGAGCCCCATGCGGGGCTCGATCCCAGGACCGTAAGATCATGACCTGAGCCGAAGGCAGAGGCTTAACCCACTGAGCCACCCAGGTGCACCCGGAATCTGTATCTTTAACAAATAGCCCAGGCAAGTCCAAGAGATAGCCTGGGCTGTCAGGTCCTGTGCTGAACACCAGGCAGACAGGGGAGGCACCCTCCATCCTGAGCAATGGCACCAACTCAGCATTGCGGTCCCGGGGTTGCCACCAGGATGGATGGCAGGACATGCGTGGGGGGCGGGGATCAGGCTCTGGCGTGCCCGCATCCGGGTACAAATCCTGTCCCAACCTCCTTCTAGCTACCTGTCCTCAAGCAAGGCAACTCTACAAATAGGAGTGCTGTATGCCAGCCTCCCAGGGCTGAGGGGAGCGTGGTGTGGGCTCAGGGACCTGCCCAGTGCAGCCATGCTGTGCAATTTCTGAATCCCCAGTCCGTCTTCTGGTAATGAAGTGGCTCTGCCCGAGGGCTGGGGTTCTATCTCCCCGACCCCTGACCATCCCATGAGGGATGGGGCCTCTTCTTCCAGTTCAGATGAAGCCCCCAAGTTCACCATGTGCATTTAGGCGATAGGGGGAGCTTTCTAGTCCAGGGCCTTGAGGCCTGTGGCCAGACACCTAGAAAGTTGCCTTCACTGGGACTCCCCAGAACACAGCCTGAGATAAGGATTGAGTGCAAGGAATTTATCTGAAAAACCTAGGAAGTTCAGCATGGGGGGTGGGGAGTGAGGCACGAACCAGAAGGCATCCAGTACAGGGTGTATCATGGGACACAGTTCCACTGAGGGTCAACAGGAGGCAGCAGAGAGCACATACTTCATAGTCCTTTCACTTGAGGAGAGGAGAGAGCTGGGGTATTTATCCCCCAGTGCCCATCAGTCAGAGTCAAGGGCTGCTCCCTGGGGAGCTGTTAATTTCCCAGCAAAGTTGCAACCAGAGGATGCCCCTGGGCAGAGTAACTGAAAGTGCGTAGTCACAATATGAGGGGGAGGGGTGGTCAGGGCCCTAGCAGCATCTACGAAAACACCAAAAGGGCCAGTAGAACCCGAATTCCTTTCATCTGAGAATAAAATAGCATCCATTCATTGAGCGCCTACTGAATAACCAAACTTCACGCTTGCCTTCACATTCCTGACCTGATTGCTGTTATACCCCTGGCTTCCAGGAGGGGACTCTAAGGCCTAACCAGTCCAACTCCGAGGACATTTAACTCATACAGGCTGAAAGAATTCGATCTTGGAAAGCGCAGCTCCAAAGCCTGGGTTCTTCTCTCTGAGGCAGAGGGGCTGCCACAGGGTCAGACGCTCAGGGGAGGAACTGATCCCTCCGAATGGGACCCAAGCCCCAAGCTGGCCTCTGCTTTGTAGGATGCTGGGAAGGCCTGCGTGCGGTGTGGGTCGCCCTGAGCCTTGAGAGCAGGGCTGTTTGAACCAGACCCTTGGATTCAGACAAAGGTGCTGCTCAGTATGAGCTCAAACCGTGGGGAACATTTCAGCATTTTCACAGCAGTGTGCTGTCCCTGTATGACCCGATTGAGCCAGCACCCTGCCCAGGGCTGTGCCAGTCAGGATAGATCAAGTTTACGTGCAGAAACAAACAACCCCGTTCGGTCAACAAATGTTTTGTTGACATTCAGCAGGGAGGCGGCTCTTTGCCTCATAGTGACACAGGGACCCAGGCCCACACAGCAGCCGCCACCTGGAACATGGACAGTCACCAAGCCCAGGGTTAAAAGAGTTTGGTGAGTCCCACACTGGCCAGGAGGTGGCTCACACCATCTCTGCTCAGAACCCATCGGCTGTAACTACACACGGCCCCACAGAACCACGAGGGGGACCAGGAAGCGAAGCCTGCTGTGTGCCCAGAAGGCCTTTGTGCCTGTTACTATCTCCCTTTTTCAGATTAGGTAGTGGAAGAACAGAGAGGTTAAGTCACTGGCCCACAGCCACACAGCATGATGGTAGCAAAGCGGGGATATGAACCCACAACCCACTCTTAGTGAGTGTGCTGTAACGAGTGGGGTCTTGAAATCACACTCTGGACTCACCCAAGCCTGGGTTCAAATCCTGATTCTTCACATCCATGCTGTTCACCTCAGATGGGCGAGTGGCCTCACTGAGCTTCAGTCGCCTTGTAAAAAAAATTGTTGATAATCCTTTGCTCCGAGGGTCTGCGTGAGGATCCCAGTGACATCATTTATAAAGCATCTGGGGTATCAGGGAGCCGTCAGATGTGTCAGAGGGACAGGCAAACCCACAGGGTAGCCCTCTCTCTAGCAGAGCTGACTCGGGCTGCAGAGGCCCCCCTCTGGGGCCAGTAGAACTGTGCAGTCCCGGGGAGGGGGAATTCAGAGGAGATGATACTGAGCAGCCCACACAGCGTTTTGCTCTTTGAATGACCGTAAGTGCTATGGGCACTCGGGTTAATCGGCAGCTGTTCCCCTAATGTACCCTGGGGCTGGCCGTGGCAGCCGGGCGTGGAGCCCTGCGTTGGCATCCCTGTCTTGTGGGTCCCCATTCTAGAATTATTTCCGCGATGCCTGGAACATCTTCGACTTTGTGACTGTTCTGGGCAGCATCACCGACATCCTCGTGACTGAGTTTGGGGTAAGTTTCCCGCCAGCTTCTCTCTGGGTAACTCCTGGCTGGGTGGAGAACGGGGGAATCTTCCAGAAGCAGTGGTCCCAAGAGCCACAGCTGACTGGGGCCAGCACTTGACCGTGACCAAAGAGGGAGAAGTGGGGACCCCAGGGGCAAGGGCAGACCCTCAGAAGGGCAACTTAGGGAGACGGGGGAGCCCAAAGCCACAGTTCTGGGGCCAGCTCTGCAGCGTGAACTTCCCTGCCTCTTGGCTGTTGATTTATGAATATATAATATGGATGAGTGCATTGGGACAATTAAAAGACCCCAAGGCTGAGCCCTGCCCCCAAACACCACACAGTCTTGGGGACCCAGAAAGAACCAGCTTCAAGTCCATTCTGGTTGGACTAACCACCTTCTGGTTCATGGGGGGAGGTTCAAGAGGGAACCGTGGCCATTGAGCCAACAGGGGACAGCACGGCCAGGGCCTTAGGGAGGTCCCCAGGATATCCACCCTCTTCCATCCCCAGGCTTGGGAGACTTGTGACTTGTGGGGGTCTCTGGACGCCTCTGCGGTAGCCCCACAAGCCACATCGTCATTCCCCCTCATCTGAAAGTCTCAGGGCCCCAGAGCTCCTATCTCACACCCCTTCCTTGGCCATTTGCGAGTGAGCACAGGCTTGGGAGCCCTCAGGTGACTGGGGGGGGGGGGGGGGGCAGGAGATCCTCACAGGGAGCAAAAGGGCAAAAACTGTTGGAGCCAAGGACGGGGCAGGGGGCATCAATCTCATCATAATAGCAATAAAAATAATGCCTGGCGAGAACGGCACACTCAGATGCATGACAGGCGCTGTGCCAAATGATTCGCGTGAGTTAGCGCGTGGTACAGGTCAGGGGGTCAAGACAGAAAAGAATTCCCTTGGAGGATTTAGCTTAAGGGATCAGAAAGCAGAGAACACTCACGGAAAGGAGGCGAAGTAGGCAGAACAGGATGACAAAGTGCCCAGCACCCAGCCACCATGGGGAGATGTTACCTGCCCAGGTGCTGAAGCTGGGAGGAAACCCGAGCTGGAATAGGGAGGGGCCACCTGCAGGAGCCAAGGACCTGGAGGGATGGAGCCCCTGCCTGAGAGGAGGGCCAAAGTAGGTCCAAAACACTGGGAGAAATACCCAAGCCCACCTCTCCTCCACCCTCCACCTCCTGCCAGCGCCTCCCATCGGCCAAGCCTAGCCAGAAGGGAGCCAGAAGGCCAGGGAGCCCGAGGGTGGGGGCGGGGGGTGGGGGGAATGCTCAAAATAGGCAGAGAAAAGTGGAGAAAAGACGTAGTTGGGGTGTGGCCCCATTTCACAGATAAGGAAGCGAATGCTCCATACTCGAGCAAGTGAGGGACATTCCTGAGGTCATGCACCCTGACCTGGTGACTCCTGAGAGCTCACTGGTGGCCCCTGGGGTGGCCCCATTAGAGCCCCCAGCAGAAAGGGACCAGCTGATCCCTTCTTCCATCCTGAAGGGCTGGTGGGGCTGAGGAGCTCCACAGAAAAGGCCAGTCTCGATGCGTCCCCCAACACCTCCACAGAGCCAGAAATTCTGCCTTCCCTTCATCCCATGCCTAACACCTTCCTCTAGAGAGGCCAGTGGGGCTGTCCCCACTGGGCTTCGCCACCTGGCTCCTGGGCCTCATCTCTGTCCTGAGTTTCTAAGGGATCTAGACCTCCAGTTGGCAGTCACAATATCTCACCATCCAGCTGAGCACACGACAGTTTTGAAGCAGAGGCCCTCTGGGTCGAGAGTTCGGAAGGGTGGCCCAGTATCCCAGCCACGCAAGTGGAGGAAGTTGGTTGAAACCTCCAGGCACCAATAAGAGATCCATCAGGCTGGACGCCAATGGCCCATCCTCCAGGCTGGCAGGTTAGGGAAGGACAGGAGCGTGAGGCACAGGGCCCCCTATTCAAGAACATCAGGACCAGTGCAGTGACCAAGCACCCCTCCCTACAAGCTAGCTCTTCACTTGGGCTGGCTTGCATCGCCTCCTCTCACGTAGAATGGGGACAACGGTTGCAATTAACCTCACTGGGTCCCTGCAAGGTCCACGTTCACCCACGCATTCAGTAGGCAGTCACTGAGTGCCTGCTGCATCCCAGGCATTGCTGTAAAGTGCCCAGAAACCGAAGATGGGGAACAAAGTGAAAACAGACAAGAATGCCTGCCCCGCCCCCAGGAGGCTGATGTTCTAGGGAGGGAGTCGGCAACTTTTAACAGGTGTGAGCAATCCACGTGAAGGCTTTGGCACAGAACCTGCCAGGAAATAGATTGTTCCTGAATGGTGGTTACTATTATTGTTATTATTACCATGAAGGTATTTGGGCCCACGGTATTTGGGGTTTTGGCCAACCACCTCCCCGGGGCCCTGAATTAGAATCATCTGGAGGGAAAGATAGAGGGTGGGCATGTGGACCGTTTTAGGATGTTATCTTCCCAACCTGCGGGGCAAGGAGCCCACAGCCACCCCTTTCTGCCTCCCAGGTCAGAGCTCAGCCAGCCTGAGGCAGGAAGAGCCAGACCCTCTCGAGGCCAAGACCCCAGGGTTTGGGAGGGAGAGGGCTCAGGGGACCCCCTGGGCCTCAGCTGCCGCCCCCAAGTGGCCGGGTGACATGGGTTTGCCCTGCGTTCAATGGATAATGACTGTGTTTCTTGTCTTGTCTCTTTTCATGCCTGCTCTTTAAACTGTATATTGGCACAACGCCGTCTGAAAAACTCATCCAATCAAAATGCACTATGAAATTCATTTGTTCATCCATGACGTGGTCTGTGTGTTCATACACCAATGACTATCTCCCAACCCACCCCCCCCCCTCCCCCCCCGGGAACCGAAACCCATTGGTTTTTTGGCACTGGTTACAAATCAACCTAAAAAACGCTGAACACGCCTCCCAACTGCCCCCGCCCGCCCGCTCCCCTTCCATCTTCAACATCTGCATCTAGAATCCGGTTGGTCTTACTTCTTTCTGAAGTCTAAATGCCTTACATTAACTGTGAACGCATCTTCTCGCGTCAGCACTGCACGTCCTGCCCTGGGCTTTGGACTTGGGTTGCCTGATGCTCCCCCTACCCCATCCGTCTGTCTCCCCAGCCCAATCCCCCTCCCTCCTCATTCCAACAGCCCCTCCTTCCCTCCCTCCCCCCCACCCCCCTCTTCATTGTTTTTATTGGGTTCTGAATTGGGGTTTTCTTCATGGGTCGGTTTACATCTTTTGCAAAGAGAAGACTGGGTTTGCCCTGCGTAACACCTCCTGCAAGACTAGTCAGCTGGCTGGGTCCCTCACCCCATCCTTTACCCGCTTCCCTACACTCTGAGCCCTCCGCCAGCCACCATCGCTCCTGTCCCCTGTCCAGCTTCATGGAGCCTAGGCACCAGGATAACTCACCCCACTCCAGGCCCATGGGTTTGACTAGCTAAGACATCAATTTCCAAGCCCAAGGAGGAAGTCCAGAGGGCTGGGCAGCAGGCAGGCAAAGACTGTCAGAGGAGGGAAACAGAGCACGGCAAACGAGGCCCTCCCCTGGAGCCCTGGTCTGCACACGTTCCCGTGTCCCATATACACACAGTCACTGAACCCACGTGCCCTCCCACCTTTCCAACACCCACACTCTCCCCCTTACACTCTTGTTTGGGTGCTCTTCTTCTCTCTCCTCTCCGCTCCAAACATATCCATGCACATCTGTCCCTCTCTGTTCCTCCCTGCACACCCACGCTCCTGCCCCAGCACACACCATCTCCATAGCTCCCCCTCCCTTCCTCTTTACACACTTGCACACTGCTTTCTCCTTGCACACTTCTCATTCTCATAAATTCCATCTTCCCCTGCCTCATCCCCACCATCTCTGCGCCCCTTTGAAGGACCCCCCCGTACCAGAATCCCTCCCACGCTAGCAACACCACGTGCGCTCATCCCCCAGACATTTCATGATCCTGAATGTGGTGCCGCAAGCAGAAGTGGGCTGAAGGAGATACCATCACTGCCACCCCCTCGCCTAAAGCCAAAGTGAGGAAGCCAGGCATTGACCCAATAACCACTCTCAAAACCACCTGAAATTACAACTGTGTTATGAACTATAGGATAAGCATTGTTAACAAAAGAGGGGGGAGAAAAGCGTTCGAGGCCCAGAACAGCATGTGCAAAGGCCCGGTAGCAAGAGGAATCCTGCAGGCATCTGGGTCTCCAAGTGAGGGGGTGTGGGAGCAAAGGGATCGAAGGAAGGCTGACCCAGGGAAAGTGAAAACGTCAGGAGGGGATAAGCCCTTGGGGTCTTGTGGAAGCCTGAGGATTTGGAGCAGGTGCAGCTATGGAAGTGTGATTAGACAAGACGGCTGAGGCCACGAGGGAGCAGCCAGGCAGGGGGCTGGGCCAGCAGGGAGCACCAGGATCTCTGCGAGAAGGGACTGGCCACCTAAGCAGGGGCTTCTCCGGGACCTGGGCATGGGTTGGGTCTGGGCTGGGGGAGAAAGGTACCTGGAGGGATCTGAGTCTGGCTTGAACTGGGAGACAGAAGTTAGGAAATGCCAGAAGAGAACTAGGCTGGGGGAAGAGCACAGGTGTAGACACAGAGTTTGAGGTGCCTTTGAGGGCACCCTGGAAGAAGTCAAGTAGGCAGGTGGTTACGGGATATGGAGCGCAGGGGCAAGGTCTGCAGAGGTGTGGTCCGCAAATGCTAGGATTTCTCTGGACCCTTCAATGGCTGGTTCTCGTGTCTTCCTGAGCATTATAAGCCTTCCCGGGCCTGCATACCATCCCATCACCCTTGAACCAGGGAGCACAGGGCACACTTGGAGGAGAGCACAGCTGCTCCTTCCTGGGCTGTGGATGGAAGAGGGAAGTCTCCAGAAGTTCTGCGAGCACTTGAAGGACTTGATGCAGAACCAAGACGACGGAGGGGTGGATGAGGGCACACAAGTACCTTCCCCTGCCCCACCCCCTGGACCTCTCTCATCTCCACCCCTACCTCCCCTATGTGTCTCCTCCCTCTGCTCCAAGAAGGGCAGCATGCTCTCTGCACGCGTCCCCCTGCAAGACCCCTTGCTTCTCCTGCATGGTGGCAGGCTCCCGCAGCTCTACCCTGAGTCCCCGGAAGCTGCTCCAGGCCCGCCTGCCTTTGCATGCTGGGCAGAGTCCACATGTTATGACCCGCCCCGTGAAGGGATGGCTTGTACTCTGGGGATGGTCGGGAGGGGCTGAGGACACCTGGGCCATCGGCCCTGTCCCCAGGTAGAGCTGAGTAGCCAGTCAGGGCTGGGAGTCAGGTCAGCTGGGCACAGGGGGCGACTCTCAGCTGAGCTGGGTGTGGGAGCTTGTTCGGGGCCCCTGGGAGCTTCTCACAGTGATTGGGCCCAGAGTGGTCAGGATAGACTCTGTCCCCTCCCCCATCCTAGAAGCCCAAGGGCCAACTGATGGGTCCCAACGAGCATCCTAGACTTTGCCAACCAATCCAGAGCACACACCCCACCCCTGTCAGCCCCAGAAATTCCTTGAACTCCCATCCCTGCCTCTCTACTCCCAGGCCAGACCCAGTAGCTGGGAAGCCCCCAGGAGCCACCAAGTAGGATGCCCATATAGAATTCATCAGCCAAGCTTTTGAGAGCCAAAAGAGTGCCGTGACTGTTAGGGCAGCCTATATGGTTGCCCCTGCCCCATATGAAGGGTGAGAGCGAGGCCAGTGGAAATCTTGCTACATGGCCCATGTCTAGGGCTCTCTAGATCCCCTAGAGCAGAGCCCGGGTAAAGGTCCCCCCTCCAGCCTGCGGGCAGACTGACCAGCAGAGCTTTCCTGGTCTGCCCAAGGTGGGGGTCTCACACCCCAGTGTCTCTGGCATCAAAGCCGGTGCCATAAACCAGGAAAATGGGTGCCACTTCTAGAACGTGGGGGACCTCAGCAAACTAGAGGGCACATGGCCCACTTCATGGGGGCCGCAATACCTAAGCCCCAGCCAACTTTTGCCAACCTGGAAGCAGGTCCAGAGTTGTCAGAATCACCAGATTTGGGGAAGACATCTGATTTTTAAAGACTGGCAATTCTTAATCAGAACAAAACCGATCAGGCCCAACGGGATAGCTTTGCCAGCCACATTTGGTCCACTTTGTGACTTTGAGCCACGTGTGCCCCACCAGTGACCCTGAGGCCCCAGCAAGCCAGCCACCTCTCCTCCCCGGCCCGGGGTGGCAGCCAGCGGCCCACCTCCCACTGCTCTCCTGGCTCCCCTCCCAGCTGACCGCCCCCCCTTCCCTGGGGTTCTCCAGACTTGGGTGGAAGGAGGTAGAGGCAGTGACTAGTCAAGGGGTCTTTGAGCAGAGGCAGGGTCCACGCAGGGAGGTCCTGGGGGCAGGGATGGCCCCACCTCCAGCACCGGCCCCTTGGTGGGCCTGGGCTGTTGGCGAGCTCACCCACCCACGGGCGCTGCGTACTTCCTGCTTCCCGCAGGCCTGGTCCCGTGCTACTCCACCCAGCCCCAGAAGCTGAGAAGCCATCCCTGAGAGGGGGGAAAAGGGCCCCAAATGCATCTTCTCCGACTCAGCGGGCAGCGAGGACTCGCCCTGCAGCCGACCAGCCCCAGCTCCCTCCCGTCCTCCCCATTCCCGCTCGCCAAGGGGGTAAGAAAAGATGCTCTTCCGCTTCTCTGATTGGCTCGAGCCGCTGCTCCTCTTGGCTGTGGGGTGAGGTCAGGGCGGGCAGGAGCGGGTGGGCAGCTCGGCAGGGCAGGGCAGGGCAGGGTGCCCGTTGAGTCTCACGACAGATGCATTTCTGGCCCGGAGCGTAACATGCCCTGGGAACCCGCACATGTCCACCAGGCCTGCGCGCTGGCTACCCCCACCCCGCCCTGGTGTTTGTGCATCGTACACGTGTGATGGATTCGGCAACTTGACCCGCTTGTGTCCTATCGTCTCAGTGCATTTGGTTGTTGGGAGAA
Organism: Taxidea taxus jeffersonii; assembly: GCA_003697995.1. Taxonomy (NCBI): domain Eukaryota; kingdom Metazoa; phylum Chordata; class Mammalia; order Carnivora; family Mustelidae; genus Taxidea; species Taxidea taxus. Next base: position 11,282 of record RCUC01164935.1, read on the forward strand.
ACAAAAACCATCTCGATTTTTTTCCTGATTGGATGATTCGGATATATTTTCTTTCCCTTATTCTTTGGTTATTTTTCCTCACCCCCACCCCACCCGGTTCCTTTCTCTTCCTTCCTTTTTCTTTCCTTTTCCCCGTCGCGGGTGGGGCTGGCAGGGAGGGTTTATGCTTTTGAGTTGCCTTTTCCTCCCTCCCCCACTTCCCCCAACTTTGTTCCTTTTTCGACGTTTTTCCTCCGCACCATTGCATTAATAGTGCTTTCTCTCCCTCCTTATTTGGGGTCTGGCTTGCTTTTCCTGTTGGTTGGCTTCATGTAGGGGCCTCTGTGAGTGGTGACGGCTCTGAGCCCCCGGGGGTGGGTGGATGGTCACCCTTTTCTCTCCATCTCCCCAGAATAACTTCATCAACTTGAGCTTTCTCCGCCTCTTCCGAGCTGCCCGGCTCATCAAACTCCTCCGTCAGGGTTACACCATCCGGATTCTTCTCTGGACCTTTGTGCAGTCCTTCAAGGTGAGCCCCTGACACCAGTCTAGGGCTGAGAAGATTTTACCCTCACCCCTGCTGTGGTTGAAAGTAGAAATCAGGCAGAAATGCCTCTGTGGTGCCCTTTGCTGAGAGTCTGTGATCTGTAGAGCTCTTCTCTCAACCGCGGGCCCCTGGTGTGGCTTGAGAATCCCCCTGATGCCTTCTTGCCACTATGGCCTCAAAAAGGCCCACCAAACCCTGGCACCAATCTGGCACAGCTTGGGGCTACCCAGCCCAGTGGGGCAGAGCCCTGGGACAGGGAGGGAAATGGTTTGGGTAAGAGGCCCCCTGGCACTCTCCTTCATTGCCTTTTTTCCCCACCAGGCCCTGCCGTATGTCTGTCTGCTGATTGCCATGCTTTTCTTTATCTATGCCATCATCGGGATGCAAGTGAGTGCCGATCCCCTAGCGTTCCTAGAGTCCTCCCTGGGAGGGCCACCATCCTTAGGCAGGGGTGGGTCAGGGGAACCCAGTTTGGAGAGACAGCCATGATGGTTGAGTAGAGTTTCCCTGAAGCAAATGGGGGCATGGCTGCCCCTGGTCATTACCTTCCTATTCCCCAGGTGTTTGGGAACATCGGTATCGACGTGGAGGATGAGGACAGTGATGAGGATGAGTTCCAAATCACTGAGCACAATAACTTTCGGACCTTCTTCCAGGCCCTCATGCTTCTTTTCAGGTGAGCAGGCGCACGTGCTTTCCCGCTTCTCTTCTGGTGGGGATGTGCCCTCTTCCTGTTGGGGGCGTGTCCTCTCCTTCCTCCTCCTGTAGGGGGCGTGTCCTTTCCCTCCTCTTCCTATGGGGGCGTGCTGTCTTCCTTCTGTTCCAGTGAAGCTTGGGATGGGCTTGTGGGGGGCCCAGGGACCCTGGCTGAGCAGAAGCTAACGGTCCTGGGATACAAGCATGGAAGGCATTTTCAGACATTACTTCACTGAATCCTCCTGACCGTCCTGTGAGGTGGGGATTCTTGACAACCCCATCTGACAGGTGAGGAAATTGAGGCTAATTGGGCCCTGAGGCTTGATTTCTTAATCCTGGCTGCGCAGTAGAGTTCCCGCATTCATTCATCCTTCGCAGGTTTATTGAGCACCACTGTGTGCCAGGCATTGCTGAAGGTACTGTAAACAAAGCAGAGATAGGGACGCCTGGGTGGCTCAGTTGGTTGAGCGGCTGCCTTCGGCTCAGGTCATGATCCCAGCGTCCTGGGATCGAGTCCCACATCGGGCTCCTTGCTCAGCAGGGAGCCTGCTTCTGCCTGCCTCTCTGTCTGCCTGTGCTCTCTCTCTCTCTCTCTAACTAATAAAAATAAATAAAATATTAAAAAAAAAAGCAGAGATATTCCGTGCCCTCCAGGTGCTTCTATTCCTGCGCAGGAGAAAAGCCATCAGTAAGCTAGTGACGAAGAGTGCAGGAAGGGGATAGAATTCAAGGTTAAGAGGGAAACGGAGGCACAAAAGAACAAATAATGTGTTATTCCACTTACATGAAATGCCCAGAACAAGCAAATTCCATAGAGATAAGGGGTGGACTAGAGATTGCGAGGGGCTGCATGAGTGGGATGGATGAAAAATTCTACCGCTGAACAGTGGTGACGAGTACTAGGACAGGGAGGGAAATGGTTTGGGTAAGAGGTGCACAGTATTGTGAACGTACTAAATGCCACTGAAGTCTACTCTTAAAAATAGTTAAAATCAATCTTTTTTTTAAGATTTTTAGTTATTTATTAGAGAGAGAGAGAGCAAGCACAAGCAGGTGGAGGGGCAGGCAGAGAAAAAGGGAGATACAGGCTCTCCACTGAGCAGAGAGCCCAATGCTGGGGTAGATCCCAGGATTCTGGAATCATGACCTAAGCTGAAGGCAGATGCTCAACTGACTGAGCCACCTAGGCACCCCTAAAATGATCAATCTTATGTATACTTGGGAATGAGAAAAAAATTTTTTTTTAATTTAGCAACAACATCTAAAGGAATGGAGGGCTGGTAGGTCATGCCTCCCTGGAGGCAGGTGATGCGTGAGAGAAATGGGTGAGGGAGGAAACCTTGTGGCTATCTGAGGAAGGGCAGGTCAGGCAGAAGTTATAACAAGTGCAAAGGCCCTGAGGCAGGAGCATGGCTGGCATGTTTGGGGACAGTAAGATCCCAGTGTGCCTGGAGCAGAGAGACCTAGGGAGAAGGTAGTAAGAGGTGATTATAGCCCGGCAGAAGAGGAGCCTTTAAAATATATGTCCCCAGGCCCCACCCCAGACCAGTGGAAAGCAAGGCTGTGGAAGTGGGGCTTTCTTATCACCATTGTTTAAAGCCCCCCCCCCATGAACTTTAAAGCACACCTAAAGGGTGAGAATCATCTCTCTGAGCTCCCAGAGCGAAAAGGTGGTGTATTTAGAACTTGAACTCATGCCAGTCCAACTCCGGAACCCCGTGCAAATATCCCTGAAGGATATCCATGTCCAGGCCTGGGTGCCCAGATCCAGGTGCCCAGGTCCCTGATGGTGTCCCCTCTCCATTCCCCAGGAGTGCCACCGGGGAGGCTTGGCACAACATCATGCTTTCCTGCCTCAGCGGGAAGCCATGCGATAAGAACTCGGGCATCCTGACTCCCGAGTGCGGCAATGAATTTGCTTATTTTTACTTCGTTTCCTTCATCTTCCTATGCTCATTTCTGGTGAGTCTATGTGCATGTGGGGGGGTAGGGCAGGCAGCATGGGGTCGGTGGGGGCTTCCTGACCTGGATCCCACTGCCGGGCATAGGTTTCTCTAGAATATGGCTGTGTCACAGATTTGCTCCCTCCAGAGCATCTCTGCACCGGCTGGGGATTCAGTTAACTGGGGGTTCTCAGCAGTGACACTGCTGATATTTGGGGAAGGCTCAGTCTCTGCGGGGGGTAGGGGGGCTGTCCTGTGCATTGCAGTGTGGTTAGCAGCATTCCTGGCCTCCAACCTCAGGTGTGATAAGCAAATATGCCTTCTGACATTGACAGTGACTCCCTGGGGATTGGAGGGAAGGACAGAATCTCCCCCATCTGAGAGCCGCTGGGTTTTACTGAGGAAAAAACTAGCAGTTGAGAGCTGGCCCCTGCGGCCAGTCTAGTGACACGGGATACTAGTTATGCCCCCCTTCTTCCTGGAGCCATCAGAGCCAAGTCAGGAGAACAGAAACTCTCTAGATATCTTAGAGGAGACTTAATACAAAGATTGGCTACATGGGGTTGAAAGAGAACTAGAGAACCCTGGAGTCACCAGGGCTTCCTGGCTGTGGGAATTAAAAGGAAAAGAGGGTGGACTGACTCACCCCACCCCCGCCCCTGGCACCCTGGCTGTCCGCGGCCCTCGGCCCTGGGACACTTGCAGACAGTTTCCTGTGACTGCTGTGACAAAGGACCACAGATGTGATGGCTTAAAACTATAGAAATTTATCCTCCCACAGTTCTGGAGGCTAAAACCGATCAAGGAGTTGGCAGGGCTGTACTCCCTCCAAAGCCTCTAGGGGAGAATCCTTCCAGGCCTCTTCCAGCTTCTGGGGATCCTGACGTTCCTTGGTTTGGGTCTGTCCCTCCTGCATCTACCTCCATCCTCCCCTGTGCGTCTGTGTCCAGATTCCTCTTTTAGGGGAATAGCAGTCAGATTGGATTTAGGGCCCCCCCAATCCAGTAGGATGTCATCCTAACTTGATATCACAAAGACCCTTTTTCCAAATACGGTCAGGTTCACAGGTACCAGGGGTTAGGATCTGAACATGTCTTTCGAGGGGGACACAATTCAACCCACAAGACAGACCCACACTGGAGACAGAAGGGGTCCCTTTGCCCGTCCTCCCTGGTTGGTTTCCTGACCGTGGATCCCACCAGCAGGATATAGGAAGCCAGCTGCCAAGAGAGCGTGAGATGAGTGCAGATCCTGACCAGACGCCAGCATCTGTCGGCGAAACTCCAGCACCCTTACCCCCTTCAGACCTGTGGCCTCACACTGAGAGACTTGTAGCCTCCATCTCTCAGTCCCCCAGCCCAGCACCCACAGCCACTGACCCACAAGCTCCATTCATTGCCCAGTTCCAAATTCCCAGGCGAGAGAGTCTGAATGGGCCAGCCCACCCCTTGGTCAAATAGCCACCCTTGTCCAAGCAGCCATAGATACGTGTGAGGACAAGACCCTATAATAGAGCCCATCTGAGAAGGGCAGGCACCCTAGAAGACATCTCTGCTTGACCATCAGCCCCCTGAGGTTAGGGATTTCTGTCTTGTTCACTGCCACATCCTCAGCACCTAGGACAGTGCCTGGCACACAGCAGGAGCTCGTCAATATCACCAAGATGAGTTAAAAATTGAGTCACTGAAGCTAGGGACGCCTAGGATTACAGGTTATTTGTTAAGCACCTACTAGGCTTACATCTATACGTTTGTTGAATACCTACTACATGCCAGACCTGATGCTAGGCACTGGGGTACAGGGACAGAACACAGGTGTCTCAGGCTGCAGGGGTGACCGGCAGACAAGTCAGCAGGTAATAGCGACGTAGCCTGATACACACTGTGATGAGATGATTCAGACCAAGGGAAGGAAGATTTCAAAGAGTGGCCTGAAGGGACCATGAGCAAGAACTAGAATAGTTCGAAGTAGCAGAAACTTCCCTAATGTGAGCTGCATATGCTGCATATGCATATGCAAGGTCCAGGTGAGGTTGGATCCTGACAGCGGACCCCGTCCTCCTTGCTCTTCGCCACACTGGCTTCACTCTCAGACTTTCTCCTTGTTGAGGCGAAATGATGGCCAGGGTGTCAGCACAAATCCCAGGGAAGGCTCGCATTGACCACCTTGGGTCATGTGTCCCTCCCTAACCAATCACAGCCCTGTGTTGTATGACCACTGCCTGGGGAGCCAGAAAGTGGGGGTTGGCCACACCCAGCTCCAGCCTCTTACAGATAAAGGAGGAGGGTTCCCCAGATGCTACACCCCACAGGGAGACAAATCCTGATGTTCACTAAAGGAGCAACATTTGCAAAGGATTGGAGGCAAAATGATGTAATCTCCTGGTGTGCTGAGAGCCAGAAGGACATGTGAAAACGTGCTACCAGGTGCAGATGAGGGCAAGAAAATTAATTCATCCATCTGTCTGTCCGTCCATCTATGCTTCCATCCATCCAGGAAATAGTTGCTGAATGCTTACTTTGTGCTGGGGCTAGGAATACAATCCACATGGAGCACTGACTTTGCCGTTGTTGGGGGTGCTGGTGTGGGAAGATGTGGGGTCATGGTGGTCCCTTGGGGTTGGCCCCCATTTCACATAGCCTCTTACCCTTCTCTCTCCGGCTCTGTCTCTGTCCATCACTATTGGTCTCTGTCTCTTTGTATTTCTCTGTCTCCGTCTTTGTCTCTCTGTCCCATCTCCATTTCTGCATCCATTTCTGGGGTTCCTTATGTGAGTGTGTGTCTCTTCTCCCCATCCCCCCATCTTTTTCTTTTCTGTCTCCCTTTTGCCATCTCACTCCTCTCCCTCCCTCTCTCTCTGGGCCTCCGTGTACGTGTGTTTGGGTGTGTCTCGCTCTCCCCCACTCCCTCCCGGCCCCTGGGGTCCCCACAGATGCTGAACCTCTTTGTCGCCGTCATCATGGACAACTTTGAGTACCTCACTCGAGATTCCTCCATCCTGGGTCCCCACCACCTGGATGAGTACGTGCGTGTCTGGGCCGAGTACGACCCCGCAGCGTGGTAAGGAGTCGCCCGCACCTTCCAGCCACATTGCCCACCTCTCCCTGGCTGCTAGAGCCCACAAGGCTAAGTCAGGTCCCGGACTTTGGATCTTTGGGTCACTGGGGAGCTAGCTGGGATCTCCAAGGGGTCAACCTGGAGGAAAGAGACAAGGATCGGCGCCCTCACGTGCCACAGGTGAAATGGTTGGGGACCGCCTGCCCAAGGCCCAGGCTTTCTGGGAAAAAAGGGAAGGAATCAAGCATTGAGGATTCGGCCTCCTGTGACTCTCCCCACAACTGAGAGGCCTCAGGATGGTGAGGACAAGCTAGCCAGGCCAGCCAGACAGAGGACGGGGAGGAAGCCAGAGGCCTCTCAGCCTCTGCTGTCCTGGGAATGATGGGAACAGGGCCGGCCTAGCTCCCTTGGCAGGTGGCCTTGGTGGTGAGATCAGACTGGTGCCGGACAGCGATCCCAGGAGGCCAGGGCCAAAGACACAAAGCCTCAGGGATTCTCGAATTTTCGCAGCCGCAAAGGGAGCGAGCTCTCCTACCCTTGGGCACCAGAGTGCTCCTGGTGGTCGTTCTCCACCCTGTGCACGTGGGGACCAGCATGGAGCTGCTCAGAGAAGCCACCCCGAACCTCAGCTCCCACCAACCACTAACTGAAAAGTCTAGTTTGAGCCGGTCTGGGGGCCTGAGAAAGCATTAATGGGGGCCCTTGGCACCCCAAGTGCTGGAGGGGAGGCTTCAGGAGAAAGGTGGGGAGGACTCCATGCTTGCCGTTCCCACAGCCCAGACAGGTCCTCCGTGAGACCAAGAGGCTGGGGTGAGCCACGGGTCTGGGGCCTTGACTTCTGGCTGGTTCCTAACTCTTCCTCTTTTGATTTTAGGTCACAGCAGTTGGATGCTGTCCCCCTATTCCTCGAGCTCCCCCTCCCTGTAGTGTAGCCTGTGTAGATTGGAGAGAAGGGAGATACAGAGAGAGCCCTGGGGGAGGGCCCCTCCTACTCCTCCCCTCTGCCCACCCTGGCCCAGAGCTTTTACACACCCCAACTGAGACCCTCTACCCCCGGACTGTCTGGGAACAGCTCAGGGACCTTCCCTCATCCCGGAGTCTCCCCAACCCCTTCAAAGCCGGGGGGTCCCCAGCTTCTAGCGTCACGACCTTGCTGCGTGCACAGGGAGCTAGCATGAGCCCAGACCCCTGCCTCCACTAACCCCTGTCTTCTCCTTTCAGTGGTCGGATTCATTATAAGGATATGTACAGTTTATTGCGCGTGATATCTCCCCCTCTCGGCTTAGGCAAGAAATGTCCTCATAGGGTTGCTTGCAAGGTTTGAATTCCACTAAAACCTGCTAGCATCCATGGAATGAGTGTGGCTTGGGGTTCCTCAATATATATATTTCATATATATATATATATATATCTAAAAAACAGAGCCATCTCTCTTTCTTGCATTAAACTAGAGAATTCTTAGCCAACAGAATGCAGTCACGTAGACTCGATGAAGCATGGGACATAATCTCTCTGTTCCCTTCAGCCATTTCTGCTTGCTCTTAGCTGAAGCTGCCCATCCCAGGGTCTCAACGGCACCCCAAATCAGACACATCGGGGGGTCAGAACTGTGCACTGATCCCCCCATCCCCCCAACCCTCCCCCCCCCCCCCCCTTTCCCTCCCAAAGCCCCCAGCCCTCCTCCTGCCGCCCTGGCCCCCCCCTTCCCCTTCTAGGCCCCCTCAGAGACCAGCCTCAGCCAAACCAGAAAACTTGTCCCAATTTTTAAAATAACACTGAGCCAGAGCCTTGTGCCGGTCCCTCCAAAATGAGACCCCGCCTTTCCTCCAAGCCCCACCAGAACCCTAGCTCAGAGTCAAAACTGAATCTGACTTTTCTCTTTTCTCTCTCTCTCTCCCTGCTCATGAGCAGTGAAATGATCTTTTTTTAATGACCTTTTCTTCCATTTTTTTCCTCCCGTTTTCCATTTATTTGAAACACCTATTTTATTGTTCTCTGCATCTTCCTCTATTTTTTCGGCTCGTGTGGTTTTTTTTGGTTTGGTTGGATTTTTGTTTTGGTTTCTTTATTTTTTTTTCCTTTTTTTTTTGGTGTTTTGTTTTTTTATCTTTGTTGTTTTTTGTTTTTTAATTTTGGTTTTTTTTTTTTTTCCTTCCGTTTCTCCCCCTCCCTCCACCCACCCCTTTCTTTGGTTCTCCGTTCCCACCCCGTTTTGTTTTCGGTGCTGCCAGGGGCCGCATGCCTTACCCGGACATGTATCAGATGCTGAGACACATGTCTCCGCCCTTGGGTCTGGGGAAGAAGTGTCCGGCCAGAGTGGCTTACAAGGTAGTCTACCCTTGCCGACCACCGGCGTCGGGCACTGGGGATTTTTCAGCGCTGACCAGGAACAACCAGCCGAGTCTCTTTTTCCGGAGTTACTCTTCTTCTTCTTCTTTTTTTTTTTTTTTCTCTTTTTCTTTTTCTTTTTTTCCCTTTCCTCCTCGAGTAAATGGATCATGACCGTCCCTTGACTCTAAGCAGCACACTGTGTCCGTCTTTTCTGATGAGTGTGTCTTGGTGTTTTGAGACTCCATTATGGCCGACACGCCGGGGGGAGGGGGAGGGGAGCCCCCAGTCCCCTCGCACCTGGTCCCCTGGGAACCAAATTGGACACAAACATGTTTCAGAGGGAATGCCACCTCGCCTCCACACCCAGGCCCAGGCCGGGCAGGTACCTTGCGACTTGGGGTGGGGGGGCTTTGGCCCCCAAAAGGTGGGGCCCTGCCCCCCCATCTTTTGTATCTTGAGCCCCCAGGTCCAGCAGCACCCCTACATATACCTGAAGCTGATCTCTGACCTAGGGCCTTGGGGGATTCGAGACCTCCCAAGGAGTACCCGGAGCCTCTCCTCCCTCCATCTCTCCCTCCCCCCCAAAATTGCTTCCCAAGCCCCAACCCCTATGCCACGCATTCTCCCCCAGACACCGCAACATGCCTCTCCGTTGTTCCGGAGTGGTCAGGCAGGCCGCAGCTGGACCCCTGGACCGTGGCACCCTGATGCAGGCCATGCACGCTGCCTTGGCGGGGGCCTGGGGCGGGCAAGCACCATGGCCGACCGGGGACGGTGCATGCTGACTGAAGGAGCAGGGGTCCTGCCGCCAGGCGGCTGGGCTGGGCCACCCCTCCAGACCCCTGTCCCGGAATCTCCCTTGGCACCCAAGGACAGATGCTCTGTTCCCTCCAGCTCATCCACGAGAAGTTCAGGGACGACCTTTAAAAGTTGCTGCCTGCTCTCCCAGAAAATTGCCCCATCATCCTATTCTCCCATCCACCTTGCCCCCACACCCCGCCCCCTGTGTCTGTGAGAGTCCTCCCTCCCCTTCTGTGAATGCCATTCCTTCCTGCCTCGAGCATCCATCTCCCTGCAACCTCATTCCTCCTCCTCCTCCTTCCCAGTCAAGCCTGGGAAGAGGCTGCTCCACCAGCCTCTCTCAGCACCTGTCCTTCCTCTAGCTTTCCTTTTGTACCTGCTCTTGGTCTCTGCTTGCCTGCCTGTGCACGTGCGTGTGTGTGTGTGTGTGTGTGTGTGTGTGTGAGAGAGAGAGAGAGAGAGGGCGTGAACCCCCTTCCCTTCCTGGTCTCTGTGCAGGGCCACCAGGGGTCCATAGGCACCTTTGTGCAAATTTGAAAAGGACACCCTTTCCACAGAATATTTTGTCTGTTGGAAAATTGTTGTAATCCACCCATCTGGCAAAAACAAGATACTTCTTTGCTATCCACTGAAAAGTTGTCATTTAAATATAGAAATCCATGATTTCTAAGATGGTTAGCCGTTTGTACAGTGCATAACCTGCGCAGCTGTGCACAGCAGCCCAGTCTGTGTGTGTTTCTCTGTCTACCACCTCCCTCCCCACCGTGCCCCAATCCCTCTCTTGTGTTCTGTTCTGGGTTTGCCATCCCTCTCCCCATCTCCAGCTCTGTGTTTTCCTGCTGACATACGTCTGAATCCCCTAGTGAGTGCCTAACTCACCGTCAACCCCCATCTCCATGCCACCTCAGCCTGGGCTGGTGCCCACCAGTCCAGCATACCTTCCTACATTACCAAGCATGGGGGACAGAGCCCCTGCTTGGGACACGGGGAGTCTTTTCTTCCCTGGGCCACGGGAATGCCCCCTCACCCTTCCCCCTGCCATCGCACAGAGCCAAGATCTGGACATGCCCCTGAGAAACACTTTCCACGGAGCTATGAATGAGTCTCGAGATTCCGTCTGCATGCGCGCCCCTGTCTGCCGTTCTGTGTGTCATGGCCTCGCTGCATGTCCGTGAGCGGCTGCCCCGTCAGTGGGGGGCCGCCTGCCTGCTGCTTCTCAGAGGAATGATGTGGTCTGTGCCCATCTGGTCTGGTCTGGGCCGAGC
>RCUC01164936.1:0-68691 GCA_003697995.1 Taxidea taxus jeffersonii
TTTTTTTTTTTAAGATTTTATTTGTTTATTTGACAGAGATCACAAGTAGGCAGAGAGGCAGGCAGAGAGAGGGGGAAGCAGGCTCCCTGCTGAGCAGAGAGCCCGATGTGGGGCTCGATCCCAGGACCCTGGGATCATGGCTCCGTCATGACCTGAGCCGAAGACAGAGGCTTTAACCCACTGAGCCAGCCAGGAGCCCCTCCAATCTTTAGCCTTTTGATCTTTTGTTGGGAAGTTCTTTCGAAGAATGAGGTTTTAAATTTTGATGAAGTCCGGTTTAGTGGTGTTTTCTTTCATGGATTATGCTTCTAGTGTCAGGTCTTATAACTTGTCACCTAACTCTAGGTCTTGAAGATGTTCTTCTATGTTTTATTTTTCTGAAGGTTTTATAGTTTTATATTTTACATTTAAATCCATAATCCATTTTTGAATGATTATATATGATGTGGAGGTTTAGACCAAGTTTCTTTTTCTTTCTTTCTTTCTTTCTTTTTTTTTTTTTTTTGCCTAAGGATAACAAGTTGTTTCTGAATAATTAGCTGAAAAGATTAGCCTTCTTCCTCCTTTGAGTTCTTTTGCACCAGCAATAGACATCTTTTTAAAATTTACTTTCATGAGAGCTGTGGTCCATGTCCTCATGGAGGTGACAATCTCCAGAGGGAAACAGCAAAAATCACAGCAGCTTAAGAGAAAAGCTGGAACACGGGTGTGCACAGGAGTCTGGGGAAGCAAGGAGCTGTGACTCAGTGCATGGCTTCCTCTCCATCTCCCTGCATCCACACCATTCTGTGGCTGAGTGCCCGGAGCCCCTCCCTCTGCACACAGACCTTCCTGGAGGAGGATAGTGAGGTCCAACCAGCTAGCCACATTGGAACAATGACCCCTGAACTATTCTCCAGGATTTTCACCCCAGATCTTTGCTTGCTCCCCCAGCAAGTTGGCCAGACTCATTCTAGTTCTACTTCGGTCTTGGCCATCAAATGTCACCTGAGATGCCGTATTCCCAAGTATGAAACCCATTTTTTCTCCTGTTTTGTTTGAGGTTGCCCGCCTAGACCAAGGATATCAGGAGAGAATAAAGCATAAATCTGTGCATTCTTTGTGAATTGGCACTGCGCAGATAACCAGTGAGGTACACTCTGACTATAGGTTAAGGAGATTGTGGACATAGAGAAGAAAGAGGCATTTCTTATTAGACTGATGGCCTACTTGATTTGAGCTCATTTGGTCTACAGTGTGTAAAAAAATAAGTTAGTAGCCATAATAACAGCAACAGCAATAACCCACTGTGCAGCCCAAACCATGTGGAGTGTTAATTTCTATGGTTAAAGAGATTAGCCACAAAATTGCTTCACTCCTACCATTAGAGGTTTTGTTTGGCACTTACCACATTTAGCTATCTCTGTTTAACTATTTATGGCCTTAAACTGTGAATCAATGTATTTGAAGAAAACTCATCTTTGCAAAAACAATTAGTAGGGGTCCTGGCCTGGGGAAATTTTATCCTACAGCCACAGTGACTGCTAAAATTGAAGGTTAATTTTTTCTTGCTGGCAATGTGATTAATCAATTAAGGGCTGGAAACACTGGACTTTTTCATCATTCAAAGGCCCAGGATGCTAATTAACCAGAGTCATCCTATTTCCATAGCAGACCTGGTATGTAGTCAAGTCTTTTTTTTTTTTTTTTTAAGATTATTTATTTATTTATTTGACAGAGAGAGATCACAAGTAGGCAGAGAGGCAAGCAGAGAGAGAGGAAGGGAAGCAGGCTCCTTGCTGAGCAGAGAGCCAGATGCGGGGCTTGATCCCAGGACCCTGGGATCATGCATGACCTGAGCTGAAGGCAGAGGCTTTAACACTGAGCCACCCAGGTGCCCCTGTAGTCAAGTCTTAAAAGGAAAAATTCTAAGTATGACCTGTTAGTAGTAAAGAACTCTTATAAGATCTATTCATTAATGAGGTCCTCCTGTCTTGGCATATGTTCTTAACCAAAGAGATAATCCCTTTTTAGTTAATGCTAGTGGCTATAACCCAAAAACTACAAAATATTAATAGCTTAATGAAATAAAAGTATGCTTCTTGCCCATTTAAGTTCAAATGGATTTTCCTACTTACTGGTTGGTTCTGTTCCAAGTAATAATTTAGGAACCCATGCTCCTCTCATCTTGGAGCTTCTTCATTCTCAGTATGTAGGTTCCAAGATCATTGACTTGGGAGAAAGAGCACAGAGGATAGCTTTTAAGTGATTTCATGGGCCAAGCCTCACATTGCTCAGATCATTTCTGTTCATATTCCATTGCCTAGAACCTGGTTTTATCGCCATACTAACTTCAAGGGTGCCTGGGAAATGTAATGAAATTTTGTCCAGGAGAAAGAAGAAGCAGGTTTGGTGAACCTGACATAGTGTCTGCCATAGTCTCTGAAGTCATTGCACATCAGTGATTTAGAGCCAAGTAATTTGCAATGATTTGGAGATCTTCCAGGGCATATGGTCCCACATAGTCTACCTTGCTGAACACGATGGGATGATGATGATGATGATGATAGGAGGGCTGTTGATCCATTAAAGTTCCTGACAGGTCAGTGAGCTCACCAGCAAAACTTGTTCAGTTGCCTTGCTTTTTAAAATCTATATATATAAATTGGTTAAATCCTTCCTTTGCCATTGAAATAAATTAATGGTAAAAAGTCACTAGCACGATCCTCATACCTTCATCCAGAATTAATACACTGTCCTAGTTAAGCAATTCTTTGCCTAGAGAGGCAATATAGTGTAGTGGCTATTAACAGAGTGCAGAAAAGTGCCTGGGTTCAAATTCTGTCATAGGCTAGCTATATTAATTAAGACTCCTTAAGTCAAAGGAACAGAGACAAATGAGCTCATTTATGCTAATAAAGGGCATTTGTCATGAGGATGAAGGGGTATCTTCTGGAAATAAAGAGTAGGATTATAGCTAGAGCTCAAGAAGGGATGGAAGAAGGCTATTGTGACTGTTTCCCATCTCTGCTTCTTTCTTTGCAGAAGGTTTATCCTCATTTTCTCTGCCTCCTATCCTTTTTTTGCCATATTATTGCAATCTGTCTCCCCAAGCCTGCCTAGTCTATATGTTCCAGCCACAAGCAGGGACTTGCAGTCTCTGAATTCCAATTTCAAATTTCTAGGAGAAAGAACCTGATTGGTTCAGCTTGGATCACATGTTCATGGGTGATCCCAATCAATAATGACAAGAGAAGCAAGGTTCTGTCCAAAAATAGCTTCCAGAGGCCAGGTCCTGTAAATGTAGGCTCAGTTTTTTGGGGGTGCAGGGGAGGGAGAGAGAGAGAGACTCTGCTCACAGATGTCTTATTCTTGAGCCTTAGATTTCTTATCTATAAAATGGAGATAATACCAGCCAACCCAAAGGGTTATTCTGAGGATTACATGAGACACTGTATACAAAGTCTTGTGTAGTACCTTGCACAAAGAAGGTATTCAATAAATAATGAATGGATGGATGGATCGAAAGTAACAATACATCACTGCTTTTATCAAAGGCTATAAGCAGTAAGGGATAAATTTGATTAAGGAGGTAGACGCTCTGATATAAAGGTGATTGGGTTTCAGTTTTATGCAACATTTTTCATGCTGCAGTCCTGAAAACATGAAGTTGTTATGCATAAAACAGTGAGGATCTTGAACCCTGATGTAGGTATGCAGTCTTGCCAAATTCTACATTTGAGCTTTGAAAGAATTTATGGAAGAGCAAATAAGCCTCTTACAATAAGAATTATTATTCCTAATTCATATGCTGTAATGTGCAGTGGGTCAAGCAGATGAAGGTTTTATAAAAACAATTGATTCTCTGGTTTCCCACCTGTCATGGGTTGCAAGTTCCTGCCCAGAGGCAGTCTTTGCCACCATGTTTATTACTCCAATAATAGGAGTTGAAACTCCTCCAAACCCTATGCTGAACACTATTTAGCTAACATGTAAGGGTATAACATAGATTTCAATCCCACTGCCACACACAGGGCATCACTATATTTCTCCTGGGTCAGATAAATGGCTCCTGTGCTCATCCTCTTCTCAACCCACTACCGCAGATCTCCCCAGGGCTGCCCTTCACAGAACGAATAAACCTCAGACTGCTCAACTTAGCATTCTGACACTTTTAAGATCTGGTCCCAGAATATTTTCTAATGTTATTTCTCATCACTCTTCAGTCAATTCTAATAGCCTCCTTTCTGTCTTCTAAACACTCTTCAGTGTTTGCACTTGATTGCACTCCTCATGCTTTTATCTCTAACTGCAATATTCTACCTATTTCTCTCTTTATGGAGGTCTTGTCTATCTCAACTCAAAGTTCAACCTTTCCACAAAGATTTCTATAATGTCTTTAGGTAGCAATTGCTCTCCTCACCTGTCCAGACACTCGTTACCTACTGTGGCAAGTCAGTTGTTTGTATCAGTTTTTAAGAATGGCAATAAAGGGAGCGCCTGGGTGGCTCAGTCGTTAGGCATCTGCCTTCAGCTCGGGTCATGATCCCAGGTGAGCCCCGCATCCAGCTCTCTGCTCAGCAGGGAGCCTGCTTCCCCGCCCCCCCTCTGCTGGCCTCTCTGCCTACTTGTGATCTCTGTCTGCCAAATAAATAAATAAATAAATCTTAAAAAAAAAAAGAATTCATCTATTAGAAATGTATAGTTAATCCAAAGTAGGTTATGGTAAACTCTGAGGACAAAAAGATCCTTGACACAAAAGAGGATCTCTAAGGAAAAACTTACTCGTAACCTCGAAACAAATGGTCATTTATTTCAAGAAAATTTAACTCTTGTGGGATAGATGAGATGGGGGAATAAAAAGCATAATCCAGTTTTCATTTTAGTAGGGTAAGAGGAGTGAGAGTAGAGAAACTAATGCATAAAAAAAAATCTACTTCTGGTTCGGATTATATTTTCATATCAATAAATAAATACAGGGTTAAAAACAAGATTTATTTGAGAGAGAGAGCGAGCACAAGCAGGGAGAGCAATAGGCAGTGGGAGAAGCAGGATCCCGACTGAGCAAGGAGCCTGATGTGGGACTTGATCCCAGGACCCTGGGATCATGATCTGAGCTGAAGGCAGGAGCTTAATCGAGCCACCCAGGCATCCCAAGAAAAATACAAGCTTATACTACGACTCCATTATCAGCAAAAAACAGTGTAACCCTCCTACTAATTAATAGAAGGAAGAAGAAATTTTAAAAACTTGATCAAACTAGCAAAAAGAAGAAAACAAAGAATTGGCAATAAAAGGTAATAAATATAAAAAAAATTTAAAAAAAGGTAATAAATAGTATGTGTAAAAATACCATGAAAGGAATAAAACTAAGCATATCAATAATAATAATAATAATAATAAGTGTAATAAGTTATCCCATCAAATGACAAAGGGTCACAAATTGGGAGAAAAATCAAAATAAAGAAAAATGCCCCCAAAATGATTTTTATTTTTATTTTTTTTAAAAGATTTTATTTATTTATTTGATAGACAGAGATCACACAAGCAGGCAGAGAGGCAGGCAGAGAGGGGAGGGGAGAAGCAGGCTCCCTGACGAGCAGGGAGCCCGATGTGGGACTCGATCCCAGGACGCTGGGATCATGACCCGAGCCGAAGGCAGCAGCTTAACCCACTGAGCCACTCAGGCGTCCCCCAAAAATGATTTTTAAAATAGTTAACTAATAATGGTATAGAAGCTAACCAGTTAGAAGAGATGTTTAGTATAAATAGCTGCCAGTGGTGTGTCAGCAAATACCAGCTTCCTGCTAACCCTGTCAGAGTAAGATCAAAAAGTATGTAAGACATATGAAACCAAACAATAGCAAGGAGATAGAATTAATACCAAATAAAGTAGAATTCAGAGTAAAAGATTCAGTAAGACAGAAAAGGGTATTTTGAATGATAAAAAAGAATACAACTTCCACAAAGGCTGATGTACCAACCAAAATAGGATTGACCTGCATAAGACAAAAACTCTTAGAAATAGGAGGAGAATGTGGTAAAACCACAATCAAAACTATATTGGTTCTTTCCAATTTGGGGCTATTTGGTTATTATAAATAAATCTGCTGTAGACTTTCAAGTAAATAAATTTTTTATAGACATATCTTTTTATATATCATGGGCAAATACAGAGTCTTATGCTGGGTCTTATGATAAGAATATATGGTTCACTTTATAACAAACTATCAAACTGTTTTCCAGAGTGGCTGTACATTTTGTAGTCCTACCAGCAATGCCTGAGTTCCAGTTGTTCCATTTTTTTTCCAACACTTGATATTGTTAGTGTTTTTTGTTTTAGCCACTCTAGTGAGTACGGTAATAACATGAGGTTTTTGTAAAGATTGAATAAGATATTTTAGAGCACTTAGTCTAGTATCTGACAACTTAAGCACTTAATAAATATTAGCTATCAGAATTACCAGGTAGCAGAAAAGAGATTAATAAGCAGGCAATTAAAAAAATGTCTATAATTTTTTAAAGATTTTATTTATTTATTTATTTGACAGACAGAAATCACAAGTAGGCAGAGAGGCAGGCAGAGAGAGAAGGGGAAGCAGGCTCCCTGCTGAGCAGAGAGCCTGATGCGGGGCTCAATCCCAGGACCCTGGGATCGTGACCTGAGCCAAAGGCAGAGGCTTTAACCCACTGAGCCACCCAGGCGCCCCTATAATTTCTTTTCTTTGAGAGAGAGAGAGAGCAGGGTGGGGGTGGGGGAGGAGCAGAGAGAGAATCTTAAGCAGGTTCCACACCCAGTGCAGAGGACAACACAGGACTTGATCTCACTGCCCTGAGGTCAAGTGACCTGATTCGAAATCAAGAGTCAGACATTTAACTGGCTGAGCCACCCAGGTGCCCCAAGAACGTCTATAATCCTGGAGATCAATGAAACAAATAGTCACTTTATAGAAATTATAACTAGGCGATAAAAATATGAAGAGATTCTCACCCTTACTAATGGTCAGGAAAGTAAAAATTATAATAATAATGAAGTATTGCCTCCCAACTGATTAACAAAATTAACGAGACTGATAGCATCAGTGTTTTATAAGTGTGAAAAGAGGAACATTTTTGTATACCAGTGATGAGAATATAAACTGCTATAACTTTGAGAAAAAGAATTGGCCATTATCTATTAAAATCTTAAATGTGGATATATTTTATTTAATTTGACACTTCTACTTCTAGGCCTTCTGTCTTTCATCAGTAAAAGCATAAGAACATGGTAATGTAGTTTATAATAGAAACAATGAAAACTCTCCTAGTCACCCATTAATGGTAGAAGGAAGGAATAAATTCCGTACAACTTATCTAGGAAATACTTTGCAACTATGAAAGGAAAGAGATAGGTCTGTGTCTGAGGGAATTTCAAATGATATATTGCTAAGCAAGTCCCAGAACAATATTTATGGTATGATCCTATTAGCAGGATTGACCTTCATGGACCACAAACTCAGATGTGCAAAAAATATATGATAATTGCCTTTATTTTTATATGGCTGAACTCTTATCTTGAGTCCCTGTTCTGCTTTATGGTGAAAACTGAGTCCTAGCCAATGTGGGATTTCTATCTCCCTCTCCTCTTCTCTCTTTTCCCTAAGGGTAAGGGAAGGTTAAGGAGACACAAGCCTGAAGTATGTAAGTGGGGCAGGCACTAGGCAGTTTTTCCTTGGTCATCATCTGCTGTTGTGTCCTTCCCTCTTGACTATCAGGTCCCTTGGGTCTGCCATCAACTGACATCACCCAGCTGATTACAGATCATAGCACAGGGGAAAACATTTGGCTGCTCACTGAGGAACACTGAGTGCCATAAAGACTCCACACGCGTGCCATAGTCCTATTCTACAGTGCTTTTCCTTTGAGATATTTACTCATTCAAAAGCAATGAGGTGTGAAAAAGAGTAAACAGAAAAGCAGAAAGCAGCCCCTGAGCAAAGCCTGGACGGTCTTACAGAGACAGCATGCAAAAACGGTCTAAGGTTACCAAATGCTATGGACTGCATGTTTGCAGCCCCCAAAATTCATGTGTTGAAATCCTCATCTCTGATATGATGGTATTTGAGCTGGGACTTGGGGAAGGTAATTAGATCATGAGGGAAGAGCCTTCCTGTTGGGGTTAATACCCTTATAAGAAGAGACTGAGAGAGTGCTCTTTTTTCTCGCCACCATGATACAACAAGACAGCCATCTGTAATTAGATCATGAGGGAAGAGCCTTCCTGTTGGGGTTAATACCCTTATAAGAAGAGACTGAGAGAGTGTGCTCCTTTTCCTCACCACCATGATACAACAAGACAGCCATCTGTAAACCAGGAAAGGCCCTTGGACTTCTAGCCTCCAGAACTGTGAGAAATAAATGTTTGTTGTTTCAACTACCCAATCTATGGGATATTTGTCATAGCAGCCTGAACAAAACCACCAAGGCATGCAGGACTTGAGAGGCTGGGAAGGAAAGTGCACAGAAGTGAGTCCTTGAGGCATTTGCGAGGTCCTAAGCAGCCTCAAACAAAAGCAGCTAATAGGAGGCTGAGAAGCTCATTGAGCTTACCGTTCTGTCTTACACTTGAAAGATAAAAATTAGCGTTCAGGGCCTTCTAAGGAGAAGAGACACTAGTTAATAATCCAGATCCTCCATGGGGCCTCAAAGGGCAATACTCTCGACATAGAGTATATGTGACTATACTCCAGACATAGGGTGAAATTGGGAATTCCTTGTCTTTGTGACCCTCTTCAAAGACCCTCAACCCAAAGAGTTTGTATCTTTTCTGCTACAGTCAAAATTCACTTTGAAAGTGTTCTTCCAAGTCTGTTGTTCAGATTTGATAGACAAAACCATATTCTTTTGATTCTCTCTTCATTTCTGTTGCAGTAACTTGTGGATAACCAGTGTCGAATGTGATTTGGAACAGAGTAAATGCACCAGTTTTAAAGAGGAAAAAATTAATTGCACAAAAATATAAATTTATATGTGTTAGATGGAAATGATAAAATCTAATGTGTAAAGCTGTTGGGATAGAAATAATGAATGTGAAGTGTATAAATCAGTGTCTAGCACACAGTAGGACTGCAGTACATTATAACTCTAACACTCTTATGATTCACTCTTTAAAAATTGTCTCATTGAGACTGAAGAGAAGAAGTGTTTATTTCAAGCTCAGCCAAGCATGTGTTTGGAAAGGCAGGACACTATGGTTGACTCTCAAGGTTTACCTTTAACAGCTACTATTTGACATTTTGGACAGTCATCTATGATCAGTGTTTTTCTGGAAGCAGACCTTTGAGGTCATAGCAGTGTTGAGCTCAGCTGAGGGTTGGTGAAAGAATCAGAAAGAATTAAAATAAAGCCTCCTCATTCTCAGTTCAGCCTTCCCAGAAACTTAAGGGCTTTAGAAAGTAAAGCTAAAGGTTCAAAGCTATTTTCAGCATTAAAAATAAAGCTTTACAGAAACCAAAAGCTTGTCACACCAGCTAAAACAAGAGATCAACTTTCTTCAGGCTGAAGTACACCATTTCTGTGTTAACACTGTTCAGCTCATGTTGGTCAATAGCTTTGATGGCTTGTTGATGACATTGGAATTTCTAGGATGCAGTCGGTGGGTAACATGTTCTTACGGACACACATTTGGTAGTTTCAGTACCCCAATGGAACATGTCTGGAACAGTCATGGCATTGGACACAAGTATTGTAGCACAACAGCTGGTGTTAGGCCAGTAACTGCTGACTTAACTTTCCCCTCATTATTATAATTAGTGCCACAGCCATGGCAATGACTCATGTGATTACACAATTCATCATGCTAAATAGAAGTGACATTATTGATAGTTAAACAATAACTGCCCAAGCAAAATCACTAATTGAATGGCTAAACTTTTTCTTTATAAATTTTGTTTACTTGAGAAATGCACTTTTTCAAAACATGGAATTCATGGAAGGGAGAATAGGGTTTGGGGATCAAGATTTGGGAAATGACCTACTTGAAGCACAGACCAAGACTTTGAGTGGTAGTGGTTCTAAGGGGAAAGATGTCCTAAGGAAGCTTGAAGGATAGGTGGCATATGAACCAGGCAGCGGGGAATACCTATGATTTAGATATTGGTGGGTAAAAAGTACTCCAGGAGGAGGTAGCTGCTAGAACAGAAGTAAGGGGGAGCAAGGTGAGAGCAGTATCCTCAGTTACCAAGTGGGAGAGGTCAGCATCAATGTACTCATGGTCTTCCTGTCTCAGAGAAGAAAGTCCATGAAATATGTTTTCACCATACCCTTTCTTGATGAGCTGAAATTGCAGATATCTTGAAAGATAGCTGTGAGATTGTTAAACCCAAAGCAAGTTAAGAGTATATTATATTTCCTATTCTGTACCTTTTACTTATTTCTAAGGCATCTATTACATTGGGCTGTTAAGTATAGAAACTATAAAGCTACAATAAAATCAATAAAAAAGGAACAAAAATAATATGCAATGTGTTGATGTGTCATTTATTTGTATACATATCACACACACACACACACACACACAGTTAAAACTTGTTGATTAAAACTCTGTCACCAAAAACACTGATGTTTATATTTGTTCCAAGAAATACACAAGATATAATCCCCATGCAATTCTATAACTTTGAGTTAAATACATTCAGTGTTAAGATTTGGTTTTAGTCTTTTAAGCTTTTCTAATATCCTAACAACCAAGTAGCTGTTTTAATCTTATAAAAAAGATCACTGTTGTCCACAGTTTTTAACTGTGGATCACAGTATAGAACAGTATAGAACATGCACTGTGATCCATTGTGGCAACCAAAGAGTTGAGAGTTGAGAGTCATTATGGGCTCATCTTTTCTGCTTTACCAGTTTGGGGGTGGTTTTGCCTGTTGGGACTTACCATGTACTGTCCCTATGAGTCAGAGAGGGTTATGAGCAAATCTCTTTTGGGGTTCCCAAGGAACCAAGACTGTCTGGAAAAAGTTATGTGGTATCGGATCCCAGGCCCTGTCAGGACATCCAGGGCAGAGACACCCAGGGGTTTTCATGAGTCTGCATGATGTTTCACTAATAACAATAATGAGTCAAGAGGATCCATGCCTGGCATGGATTATTGAATGAGATTCAAATATGAGTCATGTTTGCTTAATGCAAGTCTGTGTTTCCTGTACTCAGTAATCCTTAATGCTCTGGTATTGTGATGTACTGTTAATGTAATTAAGCTCAAACACCTCAAAATTTGATAATAGCATTCATTCACTTTCTTCATAATGATTAATAAATGGGTCCAAGTTCACTGAGTAGCACTTCTACACAATGGGAGTCAGACAGGTAGTTAAAGAACTCTGGCCTTCTAGTTCCTTTCTTTCTTTCTTTCTTTTTTTTTTTTTTTTTTGCTAGAATTCTCCGTCAGAGTGATGGTATTTGGTCCATGAGTTACAAGCTAAATGCCTATGCTCCACAGTTACTTTATCCCTGAACTTCATGTACTACTCACATCTCTTGTCAATTCTCCCTCTTACTAAATTCTCCCTCTAACCCCTTCCTCATTATACCCCCCCACTACCAGTTAAGGTAAAGAAAAGGAGAATAGGAGACTTATGCCAAAAATCAGAGAATAGTAGTAACTAGACAACAGATTTTTCCAGTTAACTCAGAATTAAATGGATCTTTTATGTTTTCACATCTTGTTGAAAGTGAATTAACCCACTTTTTGGCTTGTTTTGGTCTTGAAATTATGGGAAGTTTCTAAACGCAACATGAATTCTCACTTTGTAGACCTGTAACTATACGGGTAGATGGGAAAGGCTATTGGGCAAAACAAGATTGAGTCTAGCCTTGCCATGTAATTTTTTATCTTATTGACTTTGATATTCTTTCATTTTGTTGATGTTTCTCTAAATACTCCAGTCCTGCAAACATAACTAAATAAGAGTGTCGATTTTTTAACAGACCGAGTACAAGATCAGTGGCCTAGGCTGGCTCACCACAGAGCTTGCTTCCGTCCCAAAGTTCCTGTTAATGCGGTCCCAAGAATGCCAATTTGCCAAATGTGTAGACGATGCAAAACTCTGAGCAAGAGCTAACACATCAGAAAGAAAAGGCAACACTGTAGAGATGGCAACAAGCAGAAATAAGAGCCGAACATGAACAAAATTACAATTAAAAAGCATGAAAGAACAAAGAGATTTTTAGGTTTGAAATTTTCTGTAATCTCAAAAAAAAAATCAATTGTTGAAGTAGACAGTTGTTCAAATTGTCTCTTCAGCAGTTCATTTGACCTTCAGGCTTCTGTTAATGACAACTCAACCCATCCAGCAGTGTGACAGAGCTCTTACACATTTCAAGTGGTCTGAGGCTGCACTACTGGAATTTTTTTTTAAGATTTTATTTATTAACTTGACAGAGAGAGAGAGAGATCACAAGCAGGCAGAGCAGCAGGTGGGGGGGGGAAGCAGGCTCCCCACTGAGCAGACAGGCTGATGTGGGGCTCTATCCCAGGACCCTGAGATCATGACCTGAGCTGAAGGCAGAGGCTTAACCCACTGAGCCACCCAGGCGCCCCCATTATTGGAATTTTGATGGATTAGGGTAGGTAAGGGTCCTGCTTCAGTCCATATCTGGAGTTGGGGGTGAGGGAGGTGGGTGAGAAATCTGCTATTAAGAGAATTGCTTGTTTTCACTCTTTCTGCTTTGGTGACTGGCATTTAGTACAGTTTTATAGTTTGGATTTCCAATGGATATTTATCCCAAACAGCTAGTCCCTTCCTCATATGATGGTCCCTAAAACCACATAATATCATGCTTTCCCTCAAAAATTTTCTTTTCTTATTAAAAAAACAAACAAGCAAACCAATACCCGTATGTTAGAAAAGCATGAACCATTAACTATTACTAGTGTAACTAGTGTAACTAGTGAATTAGTGTTACTAGTTCAATGTACTGACCCAGTGCAATACAACAGGAAATACCCATTTTATCCTTTTCCATCATGACCTTCAGTTATGCTTGGTCAGGTCCCCCCACCCCCCCGCCATGCCTTGAGAAAATATCAGGCCGATCTCAAGACTTACAAGTTACTTTGAGGTGATATAAGTTTAGTGAGGTACAATTTAAAATTTCAATCTCACATTCATTTCAAAGATTCTTCTCCAAGCTAGGCCTGTTTTACATGCAATGGGAAATGTCTGGGGGAGAAAAGGGTATATATATAGTCTGTTGTTTCCCTCTTCTTTCCCCTTTCCTATGTGGTACCTTGGAGGCTTCTTTCTTTGTGTACCAACCACCAAGTCCCATGGGCTCCGGACTTCTGCCCTGGGGGGCTGAGAGCAGCCCTGCAGGCCATTCCTTGCTTCCTTTATAGAATGTGGGGTACCACGTATATTCCTTAGCTTGGGGATATAACTCAAATCCTGAGATAATAAGAAAAATCCCATTCAATATCCTGTCATATAGTATGTAGATCAGTAAGCAAGATTTCAGAAATGCAAACATGTTGTTCCTATTTGATAGCCTCTCTACTAATTCTAACCTATTATCAATTATTTCTTATTCTGTCCAGGATTTTCATCTCGGCTTGGTAAGAGCCAAGAACTTAGAGTTCATTAATTACCATGAACTTTCTCTGCTAGCTCCTGTGCTCAGCATGCACATCATGTATCTTCCAGTCTCCACTTCCTTCTTCTCTTTTTAAAGATCTTTATTTATTTGAGAGACAGGGTACACATGAGCTGGGGTGGGGGAAAGGGAAGAGGGAGAGGGAGAAGCAGACTACTTACTGAGCGGAAAGCTGGATGTGGGGCCTGATCCCAGGACCCTGGGATCATGACCAGAGCGGAAGGCAGATGCTTAACTGACTGAGCCACCCAGACGCCCCGCAGGAGTGGGGTTTCTAGTGAAATGAAGGAAATCCTGTCCTTTGAGTAAGAAAACCTTTCCTTATGATTAAAAAATGATCACACTCAACTGCTTTGTTGTTCCCCCCATTGTTCAGTTTTCTTCAAGCATCATGTTGTAGGAAAGCATTTTTTCCTTTACAAGAGGAAAGTGAGAGGGGTGCCTGGTGGCTCAGTCGGTTAAGCATTTGCCTTCCGTTTAAGTCACGATCCCAGGATCCTGGGATCCAGCCTCATGGCCAGCTCTCTGCTCAGAGGAGAGCCTGCTTCTCTCTCGCCTTTTGCCTGCCATTTCCTCTGTTTGTGCACAAGCTCACTCTCTTTCTCTCTGTGTGTCAAATAAATAAATAAAATCTTTTAAAAAAATAATAGAAACCCCGCTGCTACATGAATGTTTAGTGTCTCCCTGCTTCCAGAAAGTTCTTTCCGGGGAGCAAAGTTTGTGTTCTTGGCACCATCACTGATTTGTTATAAAACTTGGATGATCTCTAAGGTCCTTTCCAACATTAGAATTATGTAATTGCATATACTCTGGTAATTACTGGAAGTTTTAGAAAGTACTCAACTTCAGTACTTCTCCTGGTTTGTAAAGAAACTCCGATCCTCTCTTCATTTCTGTCACACTCATCTTGGTAAAGCAAAGGTTTTGAAAGACAGTTGTCAGGGCATCTCGACTGAGTAAGAGCTAGGCTTTGGATGCAGTTCCATAAAATCACACAGCTTCTATTGGAGGGTCTTCTGCATGCTCTAGGCAGACAGATGTCTTCAAGGTAACAGGGTGTATAGACATTTAAGCCCCTGTCTGGACACATCTCTGTTTTGTATCAGACCTTGGAGACTTATGAAGAGAAATTTGGGCCTCATTTTGGTTGACTGATACAAATGTCTATTGAACGTGATAGGTCAACTGAACCTTGAAGCTGGACAGGGAAAATGCCTCTCTTTCAGAAAAACCATATTGGACAAACAATATTTGCAGGGTAGGCGAAATTAGAAGCCATGACAGCAGGAAGCAAGGTTAAAAGTGTGGCATGAGGTTGCACTGGAATCCAGTGGGGCCCTGTCTCTCCCCAGGAACACTTGTGTGCTCTGAGAAGGGGAGAGATGTAATAAATGAGTCCAGAGTGGCCCATGCCATTCTGCCAGGCAAATCTGAAAGAACCATGCCAGGATGAGTCCTAGACCACCTTCTCTGCCTTTGCCTGCCACCACAAAGAGAGCTAAACTCTGAGAGTCTGGCAAGAGAGAAAAAGTGGGGAATCACAGGAATTCAGAGACAGGAAGAATTATCAAGATTTTCAGGCTGTCCTGCTGGAGAAGGCAGCCACCCTGAGGACTTCCGAAGTGCAGGTCTAGGCCACTAAGTGGGATTCTGAGCAGAGTTTCACCAGTGTTGGGGACTAGAACAGGAGGCCACAGCCCCAGGAGGCAGAGGGGAGCAGAAGAGTCAAAGGCCTAGTTCAGATTATAAAACCTGCCTCTCTTCTGGGCAGGCTCCTAGATACAATGTTTGAGTAAACTCAGATCCTGATATTTGACAGGTAGAGGGAGACAGGTTTTGCAAACTAAAATTCTGCAAACTAAAAGCCAAAGGAACTTCCCTGCAACATGAGAGGGGTGGGGGGCTGGGGGACATTCACGTGACTCCCATTTTAATAGAACCTGACAGTGTCTAAAAGGCTCACACTCCTATGTATGTGTGTATGTGTGTGTTCATTCTATGATCATTAAAACATAGTTAAAATTTACTGAACATTCAGCTTCTATGGTTACCTGCCTTAGAGCTATACCAGCATTTCACACTGAAACTTTGAAATTGAACCTTTGAAAATTCAGTTAAATGCAATGTAACCAATGTTTATTCAGGAATTATTACACAGAGAACACAGAGGAAGTATTGAAATAGTAATAGTTAATATTTATTGAAGATTTACTATGTACCAGATACTGCGTCTTCATGACCACCTTATGAATTAAGTACTATCATTATCATCCTAGTTTTATAGAGAAAATCGAGGTTCAGGAAGATGAAGCAAATCCCCCAGGATCACACAGCTAATTACTGGCAGAGCAAGGATCCAAACCCCGAAGTATCTGATTGCAAAGAGAAAGCTCTCAGCTTCCATACAAAGAACTTGTAATATATATTGGCAAAATACTCAGATGAAAACCCCAAACGGTGACCTTGGTTTCTATCTCTTATTTTATCCCTTATTTATTTTATTGTGCAAAGTAAGGTGTTAAATAACATATTAGTGCAGCTCACTCTGAAAACCTGCTATGAACATCAGGATCAACCCTGTAAAAATAAAAAGGCGCTTAGCTAACTCTGATGCCTGAAGAGAAAAAGGGTGTCTTTCCAGTCCATATCACCCAAATGCTGCTTGATGGGTCTCCACTTTTACCCTTTACAAGCCAGTCTTTTAGATTTGAAACCAAGCCCCAGGTTCAAGCTAAGGAGAATTAAATCCACCTGCTCCCAGAAGTGCAAATTCCTAACATGAGCAGCCTGCGTGGAGCAATTGGTGGGACCTGGACCGAGAAACACTGGAGAAACACTGGCCGTTGGGTCAGAATCCACATGCCGCTTCCCAGCCCAGTGAATGCCAGCTCTGTGGGCTGCCGGATGACACAGATACGTCCGCAGCAGTGACAAACTGTGCAAGCCAGCGGCTCTAACAGGGCATCCACAAAGGAGACAAATTACACCTCTTTGGGGGCAAGGCTCAGTGAATGGGGGGGAGGTGCTGGAGGCTAAATCTGAGCTTCGGGGAGGAGGGGTGGAGTGGTGAAATTTTGTGAGAAGGGGATAGGGAGCTGAAGAGAACAGAAGTTCACTGAGAATAGCCCATCGGTCTCTCCGATTATCTTTATTGAAGCCTTCGTATTAAAACAAAAAATAACCCAAACTCTACTGCATTCCCCACGATGCCTCTGGAAAGCTAATGATTTTTGTTCCACTGAGGAATAAAACTGTCAACAGAGGATAACATTTTTTTTTCCCATTATGGAAGTGGGTTGGGACTGTTGCGAAGTCCACGAGGAAGCAGCAGGCCATGCTCATTACAATTTAACAAGCTTGGAGCCGAAGAAGTGAAGGAGCCAGAGGAGCAGGGGTCAGCAGGCGCGGGGGATGCTGAATGGGCCAGATGGGCGAATCACACCGTGGACAAAGAACTCTCCCCTTCGACTGCTGGGCCACTGCCCTGACCTCCAAACAAACAACCAGGGCACAAATTTGTTCCCCCTTATCAGCTGCTTAGCTCAGCAGCTGCTGCCATGAATTTCTGTTTCCACGTCTTGCTTTTTAAGAACAGTTGCCTTTTTGTCTAACTTTTGTGTGAGGAGGGAGGAGGCTGAGGGGCCAGGAGCAGAATGGAGAGATGGCGTGGTCCCTGTTCAGAGGACTGAGGGCTTGAATGGAGTGTTTCAAGAGGGGCAGAAAATAGATTTTTTTTTTCTTAAACAACCTCTGGGAAATCCGGAGGCCTAGAGAACACATATGAAGTGCTGGTTATTCATTCTCTCCCCAGTCACTCCGATCAAGGGCATTTTCTTCTTGGGATTTCTGTTGCAGGGTGGAAGCAGTGAGCATGTGTGAATGGATTATAGATTGTGCCGAAAGCAGCCATGAAAATAAGAGCTGGCCCGTAGGCCAGGCCAGGAAGGGAGCAAACCTGTCGAGGATTAGTGCGGAAATAAACGAGAATCAGGCAGGGAGTCTGATGAGAAAGAAATGCTGTACGCTGTATCCTTCTCTCTGGAAGCAATTACGTGTGGTACCACAACTCCTTGAGTAGAAATCTGAATGGGTTTATACACAACGATTTCAAAGTGTTTTTGTGATAATAGGATACAGGGATAATGAAGTCTGGTGGCCACTTCTATGAGAAAAGTGGGTACTTCAAAGATACCCATTTCTTGTGAAAATTAGGTATTAAAAATTATGGCAGTGCAACAGAAGAGCAGGGAAACAGAATGCAATGAAATAGAAAAATAAGAAACATGTTTTCTTCTCTTACCCAACAAAATTACTCTTTCATTTTCCCCTGTGGCATTTTCAGAATGTCAGGGAACTGTTTATGCCCACTGGATCGGATGAAGGGAGGGCGGCAGGGAGGTGGAGAGGAGGAAAAGAAGAGAGGGAAAATCAGTCACCCTGGAAACAACCCCAAAGGAGGGGTCAGCGTCTCCATGGCCCCTCTCCTCCACATCCATTTCTAACTCGTGCCCTCTGCACCACTTTGGCCTTCCCCATTCAGGTGGATCAAATGCAGTCCAGCGGGCATTTGTTGCAAAGAGCCCTGTGCTAGGTGTGGTGTAAGATACAGGCTGATGAGTTAACAATGAGGATGATAACTGGGGATCAGATGACCACGGTACATTTAGGGCTCACCCATACCAGGCCTCGCTAAGCACTTCCCAAGCGGAAGCCCTTAGTATCCTGGAGAGTGCCAGGGCCTCTGGAGCCTGGGTTAAATCCTGGTCCACTTCAGTGAGTTATATTAAATATAATATGACTTAATGGGAATTAAAGAGTTCTTTTAGGGCAATCATGAACATGAGTTTAACTTCTCCAGGTTTTATTCTGTCATCTGTAAAATGGAGACAATAATGGTACCCATATCAGGCAGGGTCCAGTCAGGATTTAACAGAAAGAACTGGTTTCACGGGTGCTCCAGGGCTGAATGAGCAGGAAGGGAGTTTTGAGGCAATCACAGAGGGTAGCTACAGCAAGCAGCTCCCACCTCTAAGGCTGGAGGAACAAAGGGAAGAGACCTGGACGACTAAGAAGCTAGACCTGTAGAGAAGACCCGTGAAGATTGTGGGGGGGTCTGTGAAGCTTGTTACAGAATGTGGGAGGACGGTGGAGGCTGGATATACTGCTGATGCTGGGTGGTTGGGGGTTGGGGGGTGAGGGGATCCTGAAGGGCAAAAGAAAAAAAAAAATGGCAAACCCAGAGAAAGGAGGCAAAGCCTGCCTCTGGCCTTCCATCTCTCTCTTGAGTGCCCCCTATTGGCAGAAGTTAATAGGAAACTTGCTGCCAAAGAAGAACTGCTTTGTAGAGTTCAAGCACCCGCCATACACCAGAGGATAAAAAAGTAGATCTAGAGCTGAGAGAAATAGCTTAAAAACAAGCTCAGTATTTTATAAAAATATGATGGCATTACATGAGTTGATACTTATAAAGCATTAGAACAGTGCCTGGCATGTGGAAGTACATTATAATGTGCTTTTAAAAAAACAAATAAATACATTAATCCACCAAAAAACAATGTAGGAAGTCATATTAGAATCCCAGCTTTATTCATGAAGATGATGGGGCTTACAGAGGTCACATAAAGTGCCCAAGGTTATACAAGCTTGTCACTGGTGAAGTCAAGACTGTCTGAATGCAAAACTGTTGCTTTTACTTCTCTGAGCCCCTTTGAGGCTCAGAGAAGACAAGCACATAAGTCAATTACTTCACAGAGAGACAGACTATAAAAGTGCAATAGGATGGCTGCAAATAACAGAGTTTGGGGAACATGCAGGAGACAGGGCAAGCAGCTGTGGGCTGGGGAATCTGGGAAGACTTGCCTGCTGGTGGGTGTGGTGTTTGAGCGGAGCCGGGGAGAAAGGACAGGGTCTAACTGGCAAATGCCAGAAGCAGAAGAAACTACTTGAGCTAAGTCCCAGAGTGCAGGCATGCATGGTGAGTCTGAGGACCGGGACATAAATGTTCCTGATCATTCTCCTTTGGCATAAACAGTAGAGTTGAAGTATCTCTAAATCTAATATAATTTATATAACATAAATTATATTAAATATAATATAATTTAATGGGAATTAAAGAGTTCTTTTAGGGCAATCATGAACATGAAATGTGTAGAATATTACACATTTGTGAGACAGTGGGATTAGCCAAAAATTAATGAATTTTTAATGCATCTCCATTGTTTTAAACCCATACGTAGAGACATTAAGATCTGCTTACAAAAGACAAATGGTCTTGTTTCGAGATAGCTGACTGAACTAAAACTCTAATTTGAAGCTATTTCGATATCCTTTTAGCAGTATACCAAATTTGGTTTCAGTCAAGTCCACTTCTTGGTTTCAATCAAGTCCACATATTTGGTTCACATCAGTTTTATTTAATTCAGCAAACTGAATGCATTCTTGATGCCAGGCGCTGTCTCAGGTATTGAACATGCAAAGAATTGCAAATGGTGGTTCCAGCTCTCAAGGAGCTCGATCCAATAGGGTAACGGATAGCTATGCAAATCTTGGGAATCCAAAATGGAAAAGCAAAGGTACTAAGCGCACTGGGAATATGGAAACTGGCCAGGGAGGATGGGAATGGGATTCCTTTCCAGCCACCCCAGGAAGCAACATCACAACCATGGCAGTAAATGGGACATGAAGGGAGAGAGGCCAAGGCAAATTATGGAGACTCATTAGTTTTATCTAGTGCTGGACCAGATCACAGCACTGGCTAGCTAAGGAAGTCAGAGTTGTAGGGAGTTGGAAGAAGTTCTGGAAAGTTTTATGACTCTGAACCTTGTCTCTGTATCCTATGTTTAGCTGTAAAAGTAAAGAAATTGTCCTGAAACCAGAGATAGAAACCGTGCATGCCAATAATAAGAGCTAACGGTGTCCGAGTATCCACTCTATGCCAAACACTTTAATATAAAATGAATATTATATCTAGACATGTAGTTTTTTTAATTTTTATTTTTATTTAAACATATAATGTAACCCCACCACCCTCTCCCAACCCCCCTCCACCACATTAGACATGTAGTTTTTTAGTCCTCAGGAACCCATTTTCCCCTTCTTCCTTGTAGTAGAATATGTGTCTTACCTATTACAGACAATATTTTCCAGGTTTCCCTGTAGTTTAATTTGACTGTGACTTAGTTTTCATCAATAGAATGTGAGTAAAAGTCATGTGGGCAACTTACACGTATTTCCCCAAAGGAGTGCCCTTCACTTCCTTTTTCTCCCTTTCCACTGGCTGGGAAGCCCATGTGGTTTTAGTGCTTCTGGGCACAGTAGGACACCTGGAGAAAGGACATGGGCCCCTGAACAGCTCTGTGGCCACAGATGGGGACATGTGAGAGACTCTCTCATATGTAAACTGTGCATGCTTTAGTGAATAGATTATATAAAAATTATATTGGCTTGTTTAGAATCTTTGTTGTTTCCGTCCTGGCTTCCAGCAGTTTTGAATGACTGAGGTTTACCTATTAAGTGTCCTCTAGGTGAGAGAAAGGTCATTGTATCAAGCCAGGCAGACTCATTCAACAAACAGGTTTTGACCATTTGCTGTGTGTCAGAAATAAAAGATGAAAATACACCCAGACACACAATCTCCCCCCTCAAGATTTGTTGACTAGTGGGAAGATGTGCACATATAAAAACAGTATTGAGAGGAAAGTGTCAGTTAATGCTCTTGGTTGCAAGAAACTAAAAATCTGACACAAATTATTTTTTTGTTTTGTTTTTTATTTATTTTATTTTAAGATTTTATTTATTTGACAGACAGAGATCACAAATAGGCAGAGAGGCAGGCAGAGAGAGAGGGGGGAAGCAGGCTCCCCGCTGAGCAGAGAGTCTGATGTGTGCTCCATCCCAGGACCCTGGGATCATGACCTGAGGGGAAGGCAGAGGCCGTTAACCCACTGAGCCACCCAGGCGCCCCTTGTTTTGTTTTTTAAACCATTATGGGCTTATGTAAATGTGCAGTTCAAGAGTTCACCATGTCTGCTGCTGCCCCTGCCTAGATTCAGGATCCTCTCCTCTCCCTCAGGAAGAATCTCCTTCAGTCTTCTTTACAGTCCAATCTTTATGAAAGTGGTTGTCCCTTTCCTTCATTCACCCAACTATTTGTTGTAAAAATTGTACAAAATTCACTTCCCAGCTCACACCCTGAGCTGAGAAGTGAAGATACAGACGTTTACAGGCAAAGAGCCTTTCCACATGAAGCTTACATTCTAGGTGGAGACAGACAATAAATAATTAGAGAAATGAGCTAATGACTACCTGTGGCAAGTTCTGTGAGGAGAAAAACCCTTCTCTCTATAGTCCCTAGTGGAGGCTGACATTGGATGAAGTGGAAGAAAGGCCTTCAGTTGACAGTTTTGTGGAGACCAGAGAGAATGAACACTGTAAGTAGAGGTGAAAGCAAGTACAAAGGCCCTGGGGTGGGAAGAAATTGGATGGGGTGGAAACACAGGAAGAAGCAAGTGTGATTATAGTGCAGTGAGAGAGAGAGTGGGATAGGGTTCACCCTATCTTCAGGTTCACCCGATGAAGTTCATCTTCTTCAGGTTCACTTGAAGAAGTCCATCTTCTTCTGGTTCACCTGAAGAAGTTGCAGAAGCAAGGCTGTGGGATAACCCATAGATATCCAAGAGTTTGGATTTTATTCTACACACAATGAAATGTTTGCTTTAAAAGGAATTTCCTGGCTACTATGTGGGCAAAGTATAAAGTTAAATTCAGGACTAGATGGACCTCAGGTCCTTGTCTGTCCATAGCAATCCATTCCTGGGCTCCACAGGGTACCCAGGAGCCCGTTTCAGTAACTGTAGGCCTTGTATCAGTGATGTCCCATAGAACTTCCCGCAAAGATATAAATGTTCCATATCTGTGCTATCCAATCCCAAGCTGCTAGCCAGGGGCTCTTGAGCACGTGAAATGAGGCTAAGTGTGACTGAGGAAATGGATTTTTAAAATTTTATTCCATTGAAAGTAATTTACTTAAATTTATAGAGCCACATGTGGCTAATGGCTATTGTACTGTGCTGTGCAAAGCAACACTGGGTGTATGAGGATTTCAACTTTGAATCCCAAAGCAAGGGCCTTCCCGAAAAGGTGAGTGAGTAGAGGGCATGTTACTCCCAAAACGCTAACACCCTCTGTGTGTTCAGCTTGTCAAGATGGAGACGATCAGGAGGCATTCTGAGCTTCATCTTGCCCCTGGGGAGGCACGTGCACAGGGTTATGAGGCGCCCCACGCGCGCCCTCAGGGGAAGTCCCGCACTGCGAACAAAGGTTTGTGGACCTCTCTTTCCAGAACGCATAAGCTCTGCGCTCTCGCGGCCGCGGGTGCGGTGCAGCCATTGGCAGGAGGAGAACATCGGACCGCAGCGCCTCGCCCCGCCTGCGACATCGGTTCCGGGCGCAGGACAGGTGGGCTGGGGAAGGAAGGATCCGCGAGCCGCCGAGCGACGTTGGAGGTTCGGGGGCCCCTCGCCAGACAGTTGCCTCTTCCTCGCGGGGATGGGGGCGGGGGTGGCGCGGGCGGTCACCCGCACCGGATCTGCTTCCTGGGCTTGCTTTCGCTTTGGCGGGGGCTTGGCTAGGCCTGCGCACCGCAAGCTAGTGGAGAGAGCCGCGCAGGTGGCCGCCGAGGAGGGGCGGAGGCTGGTGCCTTTCGCCCTTCAGGACCCGCTGCCTTCTCCCCGAGGAGGTGTCCCGGGCTCTGACTCGGTGCCCTGAAGCGCGCGTGGCTCCTGGTTGGCCGTCAGGCACCCCTGACCTTGGTTTCTCCCCGGTGCCAGGTCTGCCCAAGGACCATGGGCGCCACGCTGGGCACAGGCGCGCGGCTGGCGCTCCTTCGGGGCCAGGCCTGCGGCGGCGTCCCACGCTGGACGCCCTCCGCGCCCGCCCGCGGCTGCCACTCCAAGTCCGGCCCCGCTCGCCCGGTGCCCCTGAAGAAGCGCGGATACGATGTCACCAGAAACCCGCATCTCAACAAGGTAACGGTCCCGGAGGGTAGGGCGGCCCTAGCCGCTGTCCTGTGCCGGGCCAGGAGGGGCGCCCCGCCCCCTGGGTCTGGGCTGGATCTTCCCAGGCGCCCTTCCAGAGGTTTTCCATTCTTGTCATGCAGAGGCTTCGCGGTTGTCGGTTTGGCTCCCTCCGCTCCCCGCTCTTCTGCGCGGAAAGAGGGGACCGGATTTCTTCCCCAAGAACAATAAAGACTGGTGAAGGTCCTCTGACCAGTTGACCTGTGGTCGGAGCTCCGCCTGAGGTTTACTAATTCTGTTGGTCGCGGGTAGTTAATTTAGCCTCTGTCAAGTGCACATTTTCTTATCTGTACATGAGAGACAGCTGCCGCCGGTGTGCAGTGAGATTTAGAGAGAAAATGGAGGCAGAGTTCTTAGCATAGTACCTGACACCCAGTGAGAACAAATGTCAGCTAGGTTATAACTGTTATTCTGAGAAAAAGATTATTTTTGAGAGCTGGGAGGGGGGAAAGGAAGGCTAGAATTACAGAATTTTTAGACGTTAATGGGCACCAAAGATCCTAATTCAAACCTCTCCTTTTATAGATGAGAAAACAAAACAAAGAAAACTAGCTCAAGGTCACCAGCTAGTTAGTTCTGGCCCTGCCACTGGAATGCAGAGCGTGGTGCCCGAGATTCTGAGAGTAGAGTTTAGTATTACTGGAGTTAAAGCCCTGGAAGCAAAGAGACCTGGATTTAAGGCCTGTCTCCCCACACCTCCTCAAATTAACTTGGACATCTCATTTAATACCTACTTTTACTTAGATATTCAAGTTCAAGTTTCTCCTGCCTAAAATGGATATAATGACAGAACACCATTCCTACCTCATCCGGTTATTGTGACAATCAAATGAATTACTGAACTTGAAATACTATTTTAAGCTCTATAGAGTGCTTGATAAATAGGTAATTACTAGGGGCGCCTGGGTGGCTCAGTGGGTTAAGCCACTGCCTTCGGCTCAGGTCATGATCTCGGGCTCCTGGGATGGAGTCCCACTTCAGGCTCTCTGCTCTTCGGGAAGCCTGCTTCCTCTCTCTCTGCCTGCTTCTCTGCCTGCTTGTGATATCTCTTTGTCAAATAAATAAATAAAATCTTTAAAAAATAGGTAATTACTACAAAATAAAATTTTTAATAATTTCTTCGACTCATAATTGTGAAATGCAAGTGAGAAGATACATGTGGAAAGGTCTTTTGAGAAATAAGAACATTATACAAATGCTAAGTATTAGATTATTTTCTACAGAATTAATAGAAGAAGCTAAGGAAAAAAAATCTTTCAACCTCTGCTTATTGCACTACTCCTTGGCCCCCCCCAAAAAGACTGTAAATCTTTTGTATATTACTACTTTGGGATACTTAAGGTGTCTTATGAATTGTAATTGCTTTGGTAGCAAATTGGCTTGACCAACAAATACCTTCTTTTACTAAATATGTAGAGAAAGGGTTGCAGGCAAGGCTTGACCCTGCAGTGCAGATGGTGTCTCTAAGGATGCAGGTTCTCTCTGGCTCTCCGTTCTGCTTCTTCAACGTCAGCTTCATCCTCAGGCTTCAGTCTGTGGAGTCTTTCACCTCAATGCTGGCATAATCTCCTATCTCCTTTTCTCACACCACACTGTGCAAAGATAGAAAGACACTTTCTTTGGGAATGGAGGATACTTTCTGAAGCCTCAGAGAAAGAGTCCTTATGTCTCATTGACTCTGATTGAATTCCCTTCCTATTCTCAAACCAATTTCCATAATTTAAGCCAGTCAGGGCTCTCCCTTGGAATTAAAGAGAAAGTTTAAGGTAGGGCCACTCCAACTGGTTTAGAGTAAGAGGATGTGATTCCTCCACAGCAAATCTGTGTCCTGTCATCAGAAGAAGAAGGGATTGGTGCTGGAAAGCAAAACAATAAATTCCCACTACAGACTCCAGGGGTTTTGATAATACTTGCCTTAGAAGTACTGGCATATTATCAATCAGCACTTACTGCTTTGGGACTAGTTTAAAAAAATAAAGGAAGGGCTTGAATGTCTTCTTTTTTAGCCCTAAGTCTGGGGCTCCTTAATAGCACTCTTCCCTTGTCCCTGATATAATTTTTTAAAAATTAAAAAGTGGGACGTTGTCCGTAAAACTAGGGGATCGGACCCTTTTGTAATGTTCCAAAATTTTTGTATGTCCCTGATGTCAGTTGATGCTGGTCTGGGGTGAGGGGGGCATCTGGGGAGATGCTGAGGGCTGGAGGAGGAGCAGTGGAAGGAGAAGCAGGGCAGGGAGCTGCTGAGGACGTCCTTCACTTCCCTCTGGAGCATCCCTCTTGCTGTCCTGCTGACCTCCAGCACTCCGAGAGAGGGGGCTCTTTCCATCAGCCAGCTGGGGAGACCCCCTGAGTTAAACAGACCAACTGAGGTTATCGCTGAGAACATCAGAGAATGGCAGCTTGGCAGAGAACTGAACTTAGAGGGCGGGCCTGTGGGTGGATTTTTTTCCGCTAGGTTGTGAGCGCCTCCAGGGCAGGGGCTGAGTTTCAAGCATTTGTGGTGGCACAGGGTAGTTCCTGAAATATCTAGCAAGACCATGAACATGAATATTAGTTTTACATTCTTGCAGTGTGTTTACTAGATTCTTTTTAATTTTTATCTTTAACTATTTTTTTAAATTGATGTGTAGTTGACATACAGTGTATTAGTGTCAGGTGTGGTTGTTGCCAGAGGCGAGGGAGGTGGGGGGATGGGTGAAATAGGTGAAGGAGATTAAGAGGTGCAGACTTCCAGTTATAAAATAAGTAAGTCATGGGGATGTAAAGTATATGTGTTCACTAGATTTGCATCTCACATTATGAGTATTCTTCGATTGCATGTTTAAAATTTTTAAAATTAAAATTTAATTTATTTAACATATACTATATTATTAATTATTAATTCCAGGGGGTAGAATTTAATGATTCATCAGTTGCATACAAATGCCCAGTGCTCATTCCGTCAAGTGCCATCCCTAATGCCCATCACCCAGTTACCCCCTCCTCCCACCCACCTCCCCTCCAACAACCCTCAGTTTGTTCCCTAGAGTTAAGAGTCTCTTTTGGTTTGCCTCCCTCTCTGCTTTTATCTTATTTCATTTTTTCTTCCCTTCCCCTGTGTTAATCCATTTTGTTTCTTAAATTCTGCATATGAGTGAAATCATATGGTGTTTGTCTGTCTCTGACT
This sequence comes from Taxidea taxus jeffersonii, assembly GCA_003697995.1. Taxonomy (NCBI): domain Eukaryota; kingdom Metazoa; phylum Chordata; class Mammalia; order Carnivora; family Mustelidae; genus Taxidea; species Taxidea taxus. Next base: position 26,854 of record RCUC01164936.1, read on the forward strand.
TATTTTGCTTAGCATAATAGCCTCTAGTTCCACCCACATCATTGCAAATAGTAAGATTTCATTCTTTTTGATGGCTGAGTAATATTCCTCCGTGTGTGTGTGTGTGTGTGTGTGTGTGTCTTTTTTATCCATTCATCTCTCAATGGATATCTGGGCTTTAGATAGGTCAGGAGAGGTTTTTAAGAAACTTGAGGGCACAGCATTGTCAGGAGGTGGAATTCTCCAGAAGACCAGCTGTTAAATAGACCAAGCACCACCGCTGTTCTATAATGAATGGGTCTGGTTCCAGCTCTGTCATAATCTCACTGCGAGATCCGTGACAAGCTCAGGGTTCCCTCACCCATGTCACACCACTATTGTAGGGATCATGGGAGGTGCCTGGGAAATCATTTTGAAAACTGCGGTGAGATATCAGATGATCATGTGGACACTTCCCAGAGCTGGGGCCGGAGGGGCCTGTAGAGAAGACCTAGTCTGGAAGTTTTCAGATTATTCGTCACAAATTGGGACATGAAGTTAACTTAGTAGGTCTCATCAGCCTTTTTAATTTTTGAAAAATGGGTTAGAATAGAATTTAAAAACAGCAAATGCATTAAACATAATAAAGATGAGCATTAAGTCACCGTGTGAAATGTCGATTTTCACTGTGGATTTTTGTTAAAAAAAAAAAAAAGCTTTTGAAAATTGTTGTTCTCATTCAACATGTCAGTTTCAGATGAGGGAACAGACTGAGAAAGTCAAATAACCCCACAGAGACTGTCATTGGTTGCAGAAGTGGGCAGAAGCAGCCCGCCTCCTGATTTTCAGGCCAGCAAACAGCGATGACATTTCCCATGTACATCTGCTTTGGCTGATTTAGACACGGATTCCTAATAATGACAGGGTTGGAACTAGATGATGTTTTCTAAGTCATACAAATGCACTGGTACATCAATTTTTATTTCCTTTTCCACTCCTACCGTTCATCTCAGATTTGCACAGGACTTCTTCTATTATCCATGTTGACTGTGGCAACAGAGCAGAGCTTTCATTCTGTATTACAAGATATCAGCCATATTTTACTTACATTAAATAGGCAATAATGAACTCCATTTCATCGTCATAGGCAGGTATCATCCCCATTCTGTTCAGGTAGCAAATGGGCCCTCAAACAATTTTTGGCCTCAACTTACCTATAGCCTCTCTTTGGAAGAGCTTCCCTATTCCCTGCTCCTCAAACAAGATTTGAACCCCCCCGCCAACCCCGCTTGTCTTATTGCTTTGTGTTTGTTTCCTTTTGGCTCTGAGAACCTGTTATAAGGGCTGGTTGGTATGTCTTCCACACTGGGCCCTGGGCACCCTGCAGACGGACTCTGTCTGACACATGATATTCTCTATGTCTGACTTGAGATGCTCGATGAATATTTGCTCTTGACCTCAATCGAGTCATGACCCCTTTGCTCTCAACATTATTAACCTTACTGCCACTACTTTACAGTTAGCCTGATGCCCTCATTGTCTAGAAAAATGCCTACCAATGGCCTGTTTGGAGGAAAAATACCTCCTTGGCTCTTATCTCCCCACACTTAAGAACATTTCACTGCAGGAGTCTGTTATTTCCCAGAGTGCATCAACCTCCTCCTTTGACCCACATGCCAATGATTTTTGCCTTCCACCACCCACCACCTGCTTCTTGGCAGTTTTTCCTCTTGGGCTTGATACGCAGGAAAAGAATGAGCGAGAAGAGTTCTTAGATCACCGTGATCACGTGCCTGCGCGTTTCAGGCTGTGGGGTCTCTGAGCTGCAGGGCCCAGTAGGTGACCACCTTCCTAAGTGGACCTAGTACCTGGAGGTCACTGAACATGTAGGGGTCCAGTGGCCAGTGCTGCGGCATTGGCTGCACGTCTGAGGTGGCACGGGTTTCAGCTCCATCTTCTGTAAACGGTGGTGAGTCATTAGATTCTCACACAGTGCATTTGGTGCCAGCTTAGGACTTGACCTTGCCTCCTTTGCATGAGGGGAGTCTGTCCTACACTTGGCTCATCGATCTATCAGGAGATGGTGGCTGGGGGTATGGAGATTGAACAGTTTGTTGGGGATGCTGTTTCCTGCCCCCAAAGCAGACAGCATAATGTACCTTCATGAGACCCCTGCTTCGGGCAGGATGTTGAATTGGGCCCCCCTGACTGACGGAGAAGCTGTGGGTTCTTAAGTCAACACTGTTTCCACGATGCATCAGTTCATTCTACACTGGCGCCTCTTGTACCTGATTCAGAGTGTTGAAGCTCAAATATTTTTCCAGTATTTTAAGAACAAACAAGCAGAGGCAGGTTGAAATTAAATCCTACCTTGTTGACTACTGTTCTGGTTGCATGGGACTGATACCATTTGGTGTCAGGGCTTTGTGCTTGGAGTGACTAACGGAACCTGTGTTAGTTTGGCCAAAGTTAAGGTAGCTGTAAGGAAGCAAACCCCAATTCGGAGACTTAAACTAGATAGAAGTGTGTTTCTCTTATCAACAAGCCTGGGTAGACAACTGCAGGTCAGTGTGTGGCTTGACATTGTTGTTGTGTGTCTTAAGTTCTGTGGCCCAAGATGGCTGCCCTAGCCTCTGCCTTCGATTCCACACAGAAACCAGAGGGAAGGGGAAATGCCTCTTGAGGACACAATCTGAACATTGCAGATGTCGTTTTCACTCACACTCAGCTAGCCAGAACTTGGTCATAGGCTACAACTAGCTGCAAGAGAACCTGGGAAATGTAGTCTGTAGCCAGGGGTCCATAAATGCAGCTAACATTTCTACACCATGAAGGAGAGAGGCTGGATATTGAGGAAACTGCCACAAAATATTTCTCTGAAACTTTTAACGTTTTTGCTTTCAATTTTACCCCAAATGTTAAAATCTATCCATTTCTTTCCATCCCTGCTACCACCAGCCCTGTCTATCCCTTCATCAAACCATGTCTAGATTTTGCAGGAGCCTGCTCATTGATCTACCACCTTCCCATCATCTTCCTTCTGATTCTCATAACCACATCTTGGGAGGTTAAAACCTGGCACACATCCTCAACCACTCTCTTTCCTTCAGACCCCATATCCAGTCCTTCAAATAGTTCTGTCACTCTATTTTTGGACGAGGTCTGGAATCCAGCCCCCGCTCACCATGGCTCCCACCCTGACCTAAGCCACTGACGTTTCTTGGCTGGGTAACTGCAGGGGCCTCCTCGCTGCTATCCTTGCTTCCCCCTGAGCTCCTCTTATTTACTCTGTGCACAACAGCCAGCGTGATCCTTTTAAAACTGTTTGAACCATGTCAGTCTTCTGCTTAAACCCCACAGTCAGAGCCCTTAGAACAGCTTGCCTCGTTGGACCCCCTCTGACCTTGTCTTTGCTGCTGCTCAGCCTCACTTGCTGCCAGCTGGCCTCCTTGCTGTTCCTCACACACTCTCAGCATGCTCCTACCTCAAGTCTTTGCACTGGCTGTTCCCCCTTCCTTGAACACATGTCCCCTCAATAGCCACATGGTTAACTCCCTCACTTTCTTCAAGGCTTCTTCCTTTCTCACTGAGCCCACTCTCCGCCACCAGATGTACTTGTGAATGTCCTGCACTTTTCTTGGCCCTCCTTAACATGGTCTACTTCCCTCACCCCGGCAGGTTTTTTATACTTCCTCATGTATTATTTAATTACCTTACCGAATATATCTCTTGTTTATTGTTTGCATTTCCTCACTACAATGTAAGCTCCATTTGGGCAGGCATTTTTGTCTTATTTGTTCATTGATGTATCTGAGGTACTCAGAACAGTGTCTGGCCCATATTTGGTCCTCAGTAAACAGTTATTGGATGAGTGAATCATTCAGACACATCTGCTGAGGCTTCTTCCTCTCATCCCTTCCCTTCACCTCCCTTTTCACCAAAGCCCCCGTCTTTCACCCTGGTAACTCTTCTTCCCCAGGGCTCCCCTTTGCAGAGTTGATATGCCCAGGATCACCTCTATCTGGACTTTAGATCACCAGGGCCAAGTAAATAACATTAAGACCAACTTTTGGAAGTTCATGCATCTCACTCCAGTGACATTTGTATTCTGTGGAAACCCCACAAAATAGTCTTATTTCAAGCTTTGCCTGCATACCATTAGTTATTGTCTAGAGGCAGTATGTTTATTTTCATGTAATAAAATGTTAACACAGGGACCCTACCACCTGCTCTAAAAATGACTGTAAATAGCAAAATCTAGATCATGGAAATAGCGATGCAAGAGGGCACATGCCATACAGAAATACATGTTTTCTGGCTCTGACTTGGGCCAGCTGGCCTCTAGGTCAGTCTAACTCTGGACTATCAAGGTGGGGTGTCTATAGATGCTTTTTCGGGCTCATCCCCAGTCTCCCTGTTTCTGGCTTCTCTTGGTCCTCTTGGACCTTTGTAAACTCTAGGGTTATGGCTTTATTTTACTTGGCATTTTTGTCATTTCTACCAAAGGTTTATCATCTACCCCCTTCTTTCCAAATGTCAGTTTTGTAGTGAGAGGAGAGAAAAAGGCCTTTTATTCATAGGGCCCTTGCGAAGGGATCACTCATGTGCAGCACTTCTGTTTGCAAAGACATGGACTATAGTCCACTTCCAGACCTTCACTTTGATGTGTAGAAAGTACATTGGGAAATCCTTTGGGGTGGAGTCCGACTGCCCGTCTGATGCAGAGCACAAAAGATGCTCTATAATGGTGCAATGAAAATCTGAGCGATACCCTCCTGTTGGGGTGCTGAGGTCAGTGGCTAAAAGCATGCATTCATTCTGTACCCAAATGGTTGCCTGGCAGCCTGCTTACAACACGGCAATGGCCGAAAGGACTCAGTAAGGAGTAGAATGTACCCAGTCATTTGAGGAGAGGGATTTTTTGATGGAAAGATCGTCAGCTTTGAGAAGCTTGAAAAAGAGAAAATCAAAGCTGCATTTGCTCTTAAAAGTTTTATTGAAAGCTGGAGGGGCTAAAGAATTGAATTGAATGATTAGCAACTTGAGAATATTATTTTTTTTAAGGCATTTTGTCGGATTCTGCGCCACTGTTGGAAAGTAGAGCTACATGATGCCCGGAGCACAATTAATCCTGGAACATACTCCCCTGAGGTGTGGAACTCTGGAGGGGGCAGACTCTGGTAGTTCCTTTGGGTCCTTTTCACTTTGCTCTTTTGGAAAACAGAAGGAGGGTGCTACTGTCTGCACGAGTTCGTATCCCTCCTGAGGTGTCCTATGACTTTCCCAATAAGAGAAAGGAAGCTGAGTGCCTTCACGTCTGAAGAGGAGCTGGGTCTCCACTCACAGTAGACAGTCTCTACTCCCTCTTTCTCTGGTTTCTGAAGAACATGGTGAGTTTTCCAAACCAAATTCCTTCTATACCAAATCTCCTTCTCTAGGGGAATGTCTTGTGGAGGGAATTCAAGGAATAATGATAGGAGATAGCATTTTTTAAGGACACGCGATGTGCCCAGAATTGTTCTAAACCGTTTCTATGCATTAACTCATTTCATATAATACCACAATGTTGTGATGTGTGCTGTTATATTCCAGATGAGGAAACTGAGGCCCAAGGAGATTGGCTAGGATAGTTAGCTCGCCCAAGATCATAGTGGCAGAGCTGCGTCTCGAACCCAGGCCATCTGGTTGTAGGTCCACGTCCTCCCCCACTGTGAGGCACAGCCACTTCCGGGCTGCAAGTGCCCTCTCGCTTGAGACCGTCGCGTGGAGTCTGATGCTTTGGGCCATTCCCTGTCATGAGCCTTGACGGACTGTTAGCCCTTCCACTGGCTCTGTTAGAACAGACTCTGGGAATTGGAGAGAACTTCAAGGATCACTGGATGCATTCTCTTCACCCTTTAAACGTGTGTAATTCTTCCAAGACTCCTTTGTTTATCAAAGTTATTCAGTCAACATTTGCTCCATATCTATTCTTTTTTAGGCAGTGGATACCCAGTGGTGAATACAACACTTCTTTGGCCTTCAAGGAGCCTATAGTGTAAACAGGGTGACCGTGGAACCAGTTAGGAAGCAGGAAGTTCAATTCAGAAGGTCTGTGTAATGGGAGGTGCGTAGGTGCTCATGCTCTCTGGGGCCACCTCTGCCACTCCACCTTCCTTGATGAGCCACATGGAAGTGACTCATTCATGCCTTCTACTCCTTCGGCATTTAGCTTATGTAGTCACGGCTCCCTCCCATATTTGGTCTCAGTCTACATCACAGTGTGCATGACTGTCTCCATCTCGATGTCATCTTCAGAGCCAGGACCACATCTGAGGCATTGCCATGGCCAGCCACAATGGCTTCTTCATAGTGTACCTTCAATAACAATTAGTTACAATGAATCCCTTTCCCCTTCCCTCCTGGGCAGATCAGAAACCACTATGGCAAAGATGGATAATCTATAACCCCATTGGCCATCTCTTCTAAAAAGATGATGACAATATAAATTATATTTTGATTCTCCATTGGAGTTTGAGGATTTTGAAAGCCAAGGGAAATCTTTTATTCTGATCATAGAAGTTTTGGGAATCTACTGCTTTAAGAGAGTCTCCTGCTCTGATGGCCTGCCTGATGTACATCATCTAAAGGACAGAATCCTTATGATGAGATTCTTTATTCTAGTCCTTTAAAGACACTAGATTTAGGCCTACTGTAACAGCAGGTTAAAGGGTTTTGGAGGTTGAAGGAACATAGTCAGCTTAAATCAATTACGTGTGGCTTGCCAGGGCCATGGCCTGTGACCAGGTGTTACGCAGCAGAGCACACAGGCTACCATTGAGGGGCTGGGACCCAGAAAAACCCAAGTTTCCAGCTCCAGCTCTCATTCACTAGATCTGGGACAGGCCATTTCATTTCTCTGAGTCTCAGTTTCTCATCCGGGAATGGGGATGATAATAAAATATACCTACCTCACAAGGGTGCTCTAATGATTAAATGAAATAATGTATGTCAAGCATATTGTAAGTGCTTGGTTAGTTAGTCAACCCATGTCTCTGAAGCTTCAGTTCCATTCTGAACACAGGGCATCACACTGTAGGGTGTGGACCTGCCCTCTTAGAGCATCTAGTCCCAAGGAGAAGGGAAGAGCAAGAGGTCCAAACTCATCTTACGTCGGCGTGGATACTTGATTTGGGCAGATGTTTGGTAAGCGAGGAATGAGTCAAGGAAGAAGCACATTGGGTGGAGACACAATAATTTCTCTGTACTTGATGGAGCTTAAGCTGGATGTTCTAGATGTTTGTCTGAAAGAAACTTGAGTAAAAATGTCTGTAGCAGCAGAAAACTCAAGGGCCATTGGAAGAGCTGGTACTTCTGGAAGTTGAAACTAGGGTCAAAGGGAGTGGCCACCATCATACCCTGCAGGAATCCTGGGACTTTGTCCCAATATTTTGGCACATCCTAACCAAGGTTTTAAAAACTGACTCTGAAAAACAAATCCAAATTTAGCTCATCTGTTTATCTGCCAGTCTGTCTTTGTAACATGTCTCTGTCTTTCTGTCTATCACTATAGCACTCTCAGTCTCCTGAGATTATGGTATCAAGACAGCAAGACAAGAGCACGTCAGCTCTGGCAGTTTAGCATAAAAGTTAAAATGTTGCTTCAAATCCAGCTAAATCAGGCATGGCGCGCTTCACCGAGCTGGCGGCCAGAACAGGCGGGGAGCCTAAGAGAGTCCCGCCGTCTCCATACACTTGGCTGTGGGTGATTAATAAATACTGGCATTGAAAATATTTTGAATGAGGATCCTCCCTCTGTTAGAATCAGGATGAGCATTCCTCCAAAGACTATTCACAAGTCACCTTGTCTAGCCCTCCATCTTAGAGCAGACAATATCCTAATACGTCCCACGATTTTACAGGGAGGGTTTCAGAGACCCAGACAACCTGCCTAGGAAGTGAGTTGAGGGGGACCCTGGCCCTTCTTGGATGGTGTCTGTGTCCCTTAGACCTGCTGCCTTTGAACGGTAGCACTTCACTTGCCCTCCGAAAATAGCCCCTGAATTAGCCTCACCAACTTACGTGGAGTGCCTTTGAGTCTCCCCATGGAAAGGAGATGCTTAAATATTGACATTGTCATATGTTACTTATCTGACCATGTCCTGGTGCAGCTCCTCGGGAGTCCGTTTCTGAAGAACAGACCTGCTCCTGACTCCCACTGCCTTCACTTCAGGTGTTGTGTTTTCCTCTGCAGTAACACGATCATGAAGACAAAGCATTTGACAGAACGCTTACCCCTCACGTCGTGCTCTCCCTTCTTGCCTCTTTTATTTTTGGTCCTTTCTACCCTGTGATTGTTTGTTTTGACTAGTAAGATCTCTTCAGGTCATAGGACATTGAATAGCAACGCTGTTGCCACCTGATAAAACAGGCACAGATAAAGATGGTGTGGAAGAAACCCCCCTATTAACGGCCATTTTTAGAAACGGGCTTTGAAATCCGCCCATCGGAGCTGAAAGATTTCCACTGTTTTCACACTCCAGGAGCTGGCAGCAGCTTCTCCTCGCATCTCAGGAGCCTTGGGAGCCGCCTGGCTGTGTCTGTGGGAAATGATGGCATGGGTGCGGGTGGGGCCGCCTGCCAGGAGGCGCTGGGAGGGAGGGCCTGCCGAGCAGAGGGACCATCCTGCCTCCAGGAACCCACCTGGGCTGCAGGGCCTTGAGCAACCTCAGCTGTTCCTTTGTTGACTGAGCTGATCGGTGTTCCGGTGTTCTGTGACCTTCTACCGGTCAGCTGGACACCGAGTCAGGTGTGTCTTCTGGAATTCATGATTGCTGGAACGATAATATTAGAAATAATGATAATAATAGACATGTACAGAATGCCTACCTTGCCAGGTACTCTTATAGATGCTTTACATATATTCTTGCCAAGTGGAGAAGAAAATTGTGAAGAAAGTCAACTTTTCCCGAAGCGCTCTATGAGAGAGATAGCAAGTCAATGAACACAAGTATACAGGCGGTTATTGGTGGTGGAGGGGAAATGAGCAGGGTCCAGTGTGAGGAAAGAACAGAGGGTTGACTTCAGTGGAGGGAAGACCTCTCAAGAAGATGATATTTGCGAAGGTACCTAATGTAAGGGGGGAAACTAGGGTAAGAGTGTTTTGGGCAGAGGGAACGGCGTGTGCAAAGTCTGGAGACAGCAAGCAGCTTGGCCTGGAAAATTCTGAGCACAGACAACATGCACTCCAGGGGGAGTGTGATGAGCAAGCGGAGGGGGCTGCCTAAAATCCAGGTGGAGAGGACTTGGGGGCCAGAGTGTGCAGGGCCATGGAGTCTGTGGGCCTAGCTTCGTTCCTAGTACAGCAGGACACTCTTAAATGTTTCTAAGCGAGGAAGTGATATAAGTGGATTTATGTCAATGAAATATCTGTGGAGAACAGGTTGGAGGTCTGGAGTAGAAGCAGGAAGACCAGAAGGAGCTGCAGAAGCAATGGGAGCAAGAAAAGATAGGGCTGGCATGTGGGGAGGGGGGTGGCAGGGCAGAGGAGAGAAGTGGCTGGATTGGAAATGGAGTTTGAAGGTGGAACGGATGGGACAGGACCCTGTGTCCTCCTTCAGCTTCGCCAGGACTCCATCCTGCATTTTTCCCTGTCACGCCGCCTGCCCTCCATGCAGCTGCCCTCTCCCCCCACCCCCTGCCGTGTACTGCCATACCTCCTATCCTTCCTCAGCACACCGCATAATTATAAGGAAGTAGGAGGTTGGTGTTTTACCTTTGGAGCTTAGGAAGTGCTTCCTGATGGGTCGTCTCATTGGATCCCCACAAAAACCTTGTGAGTCAGGCATTTGTTTTCTAAGCGGGGGAGACCAGGGCCCAGAGAGCCCAAGTGAGTCTCTCAGACAATGAAGGGAAACAATGAAGGGATCAATTCAGATCCTCCGAGACTTCATTGGTTTATTAAACAAACATCTGTGGAGCACCTTTTGCGTTCCAGGTACTGTGTTGGGTTTGAAAAATAATGAGATGCGTCCGTTGTGATCCTTGCCCTCAGGGAACTTAGGGTTCAAACTTAAAACCTCATAAATGTAATGCTGTGTGATAGGTTTTATAGTACATTAAAAATATGCTATTAATAAAGTCTGGTAGAGAGAAAGAAGGGTGAAGTTTCTTAAAGTGGATGACCTTTGATCCTTATCTTATAACAATGTGTTCCATAAAGTGAAAAGGGAAATCTCCTCTGATCTCTCTCCTGAGGTAACTGCTTAATTTTCTTGCTGTGTCAGAGCAAATATCTATACCATATAAAGGGGTTCCCTGGGTGGACATAGTAGGGGAAAGGCGTCCTGAGCATATATGGCAAAACGTCATGGCATGTGAGCCAGTGTGGTGATTCTGAAGGACAGAGTGCGTGGGGTGTGGAGGCTGGAGAGCAGGGCAGGGGTCAGACTTGGGTGGGGGTCTGGGACTGCTCCTTGGCTGCCTGAAGAGTTTGACCTTTGTCCTGAATCGCGGGGGACTCTCGAATGTGACACTAGGGGATTCGAGCAGTAGGCAGATCACTCTGGCCAGTGGAGGGCACAAGAGCAGAGTCGGGGAGACTCGTTAAGAAGGAATTCATTACCGAAGGGGAGATGAGGAGGGCCTGATATGGTGCTGGTGAGGTGGACACAGATGTGAGAGGTGCCAAGGAAGCAGAAGTCTGCATCTGTTCCAGAATTCCTTGAGTTCCATCATAGCAGTAAAAGTCCAAGATTTATTGTCAGTATCCCAGAAAAACAAATGGAAACCTAATATTTATCCATCAGGAATTTACACAGCTTAATCAGGATATTATATTCCTTTGTCTTTGCCTAGAATTAAACAGAGTAAAGCTACTAATACTGGTTATATTATACCAGGATCAGAAATTCCACTTGGCTTACCCGTTGTATGTCTTAAACGTTGGAAAATTATTGTAAGTGCAGGATTTCTCAAAACATGAAATTCCGCAAGGAGTACTTTGGCACTGGGGAAAATTACTAATGAGGAATTGCTAACTTGGGCTTACTTTATTTTAAGTGTTTTACTCTGAATACTGATGTGACCATAGTCTAATTAGCTAGCCATGGTCACCTTAGCCAGCATTTTTGTCATTATGGAGACATCGCCCTGCCTCCCATATGGTAATTGCCATCTTTGCCCTTCCCCCACTACAAAGATTGGGCGAGACTATTTTAACACCTCAGGAGTTCAAGGGCTTTGCTTTTTCTTCCATGTTTTCCTTCAGTCCCCTGGAAAAACAGTAACTACTTACATTGAAAATGGAAAGAATATTCATTGTTTGAAAAGTGTATTTTCTCAATGAGAGTTTCCTTCCTCTGTTTTGGTTTTGTTTTTGAGAAGACTTAGGTGGGATAGAAACAAGGATTTGAGATTCATGCAATATGAGCCTTCCACAGATTTGGCCCTCCATGGGCAGTGTGGCTACTTTCACAATTGGATTGAATTTTAGCTCATCTTTTTCTTTGCTGAGTGCAGGTTTGTCTTTAGGGACCATGATTCCTGAGAAGGAAAATAGAAAGTCACAAGTTTATAGGAATTTTTTTGGGGGGGCAAATTCCACCCAGTATCAGTCACTCGTCTAGGTAAAAAGCTATTTAAAGATTTTTAAAGAGGTGAAGTTTTAAAAGAATCAGCAGCACGAATACCACAGCGAGCCAACTCTTGTTTTTCCTATATTCTTTGATGTCATCTGGGCAAAGCCCTCTGTCACATGTTAAATGACTATAATCACAAAACTATGAACATCATAGAAAAAGTCCAATGATGAAAACAAGCTTTCCAAAATGAGAATTCTTGGGAGGCTAATAGTCTTATAGTTCTTGCAAAATTGTAAAAGATCTTTGGTCAAACCCATTTGATCCAACCGTGGGCTTCCCAAGACTTTGATCTTGGGAAACTCACTGTGTCCTGTCGCTGCAGTGGTGGTCTTTAATTCTCTTCTTTTTCAAAGGAGTGAATTTTTATAATGGGGCCTAACCCTGTAAGCATTTCACAATATTGTAGCTTCAAAGAAAGAAGGCTGTAAACACATTTGCATCCACTTAGCTGATGGTTTGTAGATCTGAGGACAGGGAAAGCATTTATTTCATTGGTTTTGCCTCTGAAGTGGAGTTCCCAACAGCCCGCTCAGAGAGGAAATGCTACAGTAACATCTTTGGGAGAAAAACATCTTCTGATGTACTTGTTCTGGTGTTTGTGGTACAATTCTACTTCTGCCTTAAACCGTTTTATTAATTTTACTGCCACTTTTTTGTTTTCCATACCAAGTAAGACTTTTCTTCTAATTCCTTCTTGTCTTCTTGGTGTCAGGATGTGGTATTTAGCCCCCTAGAGTTGCATAGGGGTCACTAAAAATTATACTTAATTTAGATACATATTACACATTCATGCTTTTGAAATGTACTAACGAGTGCCTTTCATGGACCCAAGTGAAACAGAGATCAGATCATGTGTGTTTGATTAACTCCCCAGTTGTTGAAAATGGTGATGTTAGCCTCTGGGGTTCAGAAACCTCTCTTCCCCATTTCTTCCCATCAGAACTAAGGGCTCAAGTCTGGAGGCAAGATCCTGGGGCTAAGGTGAAAGGGAAAGATGTATCCCAAAGTAGCAATAGGGGAGACACCAAGCCAGGAAGGGGAGAAGAGAACCTGGGGAGTGGGGAGTTGGGCCAGTGGTGAAGGCCAAGAAGAACTGAGTTCTGTGTCTTGTTAGAGACCATAATTGAAGGAAGAACATGACAGACAGGAAGAGAGGTGAAGAGGGAGGAATGAGGATCAAGGTCCATGATAGGTAAGGTAGGATAGTTTAAGGTCAGAATGGATGACTGCTGGTTGCCTATGGAGCATTAGCATTTTGGTGGGTCTGGGAACCTCTGAAGAGATAAGGCAGCTTCTTAAGAAAGCCAGACTGGGGGACGCCTGGGTGGCTCAGTTGGTTAAGCGGCTGCCTTCGGCTCAGGTCATGATCCCAGCGTCCTGGGATCGAGTCCCACATCGGGCTCCTTGCTCGGCGGGGAGCCTGCTTCTCCCTCTGCCTGCCTCTCTGTCTGCCTGTGCTTGCTCTCTCTCTCTCTCTCTCTAACAAATAAATAAATAAAATCTTAAAAAAAAAAAAAAGAAAGAAAGCCAGACTGGGCTGAACAGCTGCAGATGGCCCAGCGAGTGCAGGAGGCCGGAGGCCCCAGGTGGTGTCATTCGAGCACACAGTGGTCACAGGCTAAAGCTGTTGCCCAGCCTTGGGCTCACAGCCACTCACCTCTGTATACTGTGGCAGTTGCCCTGCACAGCCGCAGTTTGAAGGACATCAGACCCCCTCCCTCCGAAGTTGAAGGATATAAGACCAGAGGCCCTCTAGCTTTGGGAAACCCCATATTCTACTCTCTTTTATTTCCATACTGTGGTAGCCATCAGGGCCAGAAGCTAATATGTTCTGTGGATCTCCACCAAGCCTGAATTCTCCTATTTTGGGAGCCAGTATACCAGAGATGTCCTTGGAAGAGTCTTGTCTAAGCACCAGAAAGCTGTCCCACAGTCTTGTTTTGTTGTCTCTTCTCTCTATATCAAGGACTTCTCAAATTGTTATCATTCAACTGTATCCCCATCTTACTAGTTGTAGGAATGGTAGAAGTTAGGGCAGAAACCTATAGGCAGCTGTGGTTTGACCTTGAGGCCAGAGGTCAGTTCTGGCCTCACATCCACTCTCTCTCTGCCCACTGGCAGATGTTCAGACCACAGGCCCAAAGGTGAGTTCTGATTCCCATCAGCTCCAATCGCTCTGTTCTCTTACACCTCCAACGAACCACACATGCCTCCAGTCACCCACCTAACCACACATAACGAGAGGACTGTGTCACCACTCTCTGCCCATCTTGGAGACTTTGAATCACACGACTCTTAGAGCAAACTGTGTTTCTAGCTTAATTTGAAAGAATATTTTCACTTCTTTTCACCTTGAGGGTTCCTGCTTCAATGTGGACCTTCATTTTCATGCCTGTGAGCATTTTAGTCTGTAGAAAACAGAGGGGAATTCTGTCCACGACTTCACTGAGATCAGCATGACTGAGTTTATGAATTCTTCTTTTTTTTTTTCCTTTGAGGAAAGATCAGCTTTGGATCCAGACACAATAGAAAGGTCAAGTTTCTAGGATTCTGGGATTTGAACACCACACAAGGGTATCCTCTGAGTCCTTTTTAGGGAAGTTGTCATTTATATCCTAGCTCAGATGTATGCTTCTGTGCCAACAGGAATCAGTTATGACAACATGTAGGGGGATGTTTCTCCTTGGGACAAATATTTGGATGGGACGTTTGTGTTTCAAGACACTGAGCACTGATGGTAAATAAAACCATTTTGCTGTGACTTAATCATATCTTACTCATGTAGGATCGTGTGGAGAGAGATTATGTACATAGGGGAGATGCAGGTTATGCTTTCCCACTGAATAGATCTGCTAAAGGAAAAGGCATTATTCCCTTCCCAGCTTCTTTTTAGACTCAGATGAGAATATAAATCTCATTATTAAAAAAGAACAAAAACAAGAATAACAAGCCTTTGTGGGAAAGCCCTGACTCCTGAGATAGGAAACCTCAGTCATAGAGTGAGGTGAACACTGGCTAGGGAGAGAAGTGCTGAGCAGCCATCCTTCTTGGTCGCGGATCCTTCATGGGGCCCGGGGACAGGATCCACACCCATCTCCCAGCTTCTGTTTCTGGAGTTCAGGAGATGATTGCTTCCAAGGCTCCTTCCAGGCTGACATTCAAAATGGGCACCATGAGGGTGATTTCCTCAGGGACTTTCCAGCTAGGGGAGAAGGCAGAGACATTCACATTTCGGTGAGGAGGGGAGCAAAGGGGAGGTCTCTGGAGGAAGTCCAGTTTTGGAGTTCCTGGAGGGACGTGGGTTTGCATCCCGCCCTTGCCACTTACCAGCTGTGGTCTTTCTCCCCCCGCCTCACATGTCTGCAGACCGTGGCTAACCATCCCAACTTCCCACGGTCGTTTTCAGTATTAAAGAAAAAAGGAGGTAACATCTATCTAAAGTGCTTGCTTAACCCAGCACCTGATGCATCGTAGGAACCCAGCATATGCTCCTTAGCTCCCTGACCCTTTTACTACTGTTGACATCCCATTATATGTAAGAGTTCCAGAAACCTGCAAGATGATGTATCCTCCCCCACATGCTGCTCTCCACGGAGATTCCACCTTCTTTCCAATAAGAGCTTCTCGGTTAAGGAAGACACAGTAAATAATGCCGGCTTCCTTCCATCCTTGCTGTGGGTTGCGATTCCTTCCTTCCTTCTTTCCTTCCTTTCTTTCTCTCTTTCTTTCTTTCTTTTTTGCATTTGTTTATAAAAATCAGTAGCAAATGCTGATGTCCCTTTCCCATGGTGGCTGTAATTGCTGTGTTCCTTTAAAGGTCTTGATTGCAGAAATGAATGCAGCTGTTGTGTTCTCCCTCTGCAAAACCCCCAGGGGTTCCGTGCCCCCAGGGCTCCCAGTCCTTTCATCATTGGGAGGAGGTTTCCAGTACAGCAACCTCATAGGCACTAGTGAATCACCTCGGACTCTGGGCCTGAGGTTAGTCTGGAAGCGAACAGCCCTTTGGGCTTACCACCGAGGGGAAGTGGGAGGATGGGGGGATGGGGGGTGGGGTGGGGGTGGTGGTGGCTCAGGTAACCCCTGGGGAGGCAGAGCCGGGCGTGGGGGGTACTCTGTGGGAGCTGGAAGCTGGGTAGGATTCATGTTAAGTTTCAGTAAAGGCAGAACCAGGTGTGTGTGAGTGTGTGTGTGTGAATGTGTGTGCATGTAGTTCAGGATCTCATCTGTTCTCATCCAATGTGCCTACGGCTTCCTTATTTATCGCCTCATCTCCAGTTTTTCCCACCCTTGGTCCAGCTTCTACGTCAGCCTCCACCAGATGAGATTTTTAAAACATGGTCACTCCCCTTCTTAAAACTTTCTGTGGGGACGCCTGGGTGGCTCAGTTGGTTGAGCGGCTGCCTTCGGCTCAGGTCATGATCCCAGCGTCCTGGGATCGAGTCCCACATCGGGCTCCTTGCTCAGCAGGGAGCCTGCTTCTCCCTCTGCCTCTGCCTGCCACTCTGTCTGCCTGTGCTCGCTCCCGTGCTCTCTGACAAATAAATAAATAAAATCTTTAAAAAAAAAAAAAACTTTCTGTGGCTTCTCCCCAACCATAACTACAGGAGCAAACTCCCAAGCACAGTGTCCGAGGCCTTTATCAAGGAGAATCCCAGTCTAGCCTTCTCATCTCTCGTCCTCACTGTATGCTCTTTGCCTGCCCACACCAGACTCGCAAATGTTCTCAAGTGCACACCAGGCTGTCCCTCCTTCGGGCCTTTGTGCCTGCTGGTCCCTGGCTCCTCTTAGTTCTGACAGCCCCGGGGTCCCTTCCTCTGGAAATCCTCCTTGACACCTCCAGACTGAATGCAAGTTTCCCCGGGTGTATCTCCATGTTATGCCACCGCTGTGGCTCTTACCACATTCTTACGATGATCTTGTTATTCTCTTCCCCACTGTCCTAGGATCCCCCACAGCAGGGACTGTTCCATTGGCCCCAGGAACCTGCCTTGGTGCATCACTCAGTTCGGTGACTGAGTGATCTCATGAGTTCATGCACTAAGTGTGTGTGTGTGTGTGTGTGTGTGTGTGTAGATATTTGCTGTGGGTAAGACCCAGCTGTTGTTGGCGTTAAAACCCTTTGGGGATTCCGGATACAGACCTCTAAAGAATTGCTCATTTTGGATTCCATTTTATACTTTTAGTTCTTGTGGAGATGCAAGAATAGTGGTGGGCAAATGGCAAATCCTTGCCACACAAATCGTTAGTTTCTCATTTCCTTCCATAGATCTACTCTGGTGGCCTTGCAGCCTTTGAAAGCCTAGATTTTAGGCCTTACTCTGCTGCTTACCAGCTGTTGTGTAACTACAAGCAAGGCACTAAAGGTGAAACCATCACTAACATTTTTAGGGGACACTGCTGTGACATGACTTTCTAATTCAGCCCCACCACACCCTTTGAGGCCACCATTTATTAAGTCCATCTGTCTTGTCTTTTCTTCCTTCCTTCCTTCCTTCCTTCCTTTCTCTCTCTCTCTCTCTTTCTTTCTTTCAATACAGAGAGTAAGAATTAGAGAAGTTAAGTCACTTGCCCAAGATCATATACATAGCAAATAAAAGCCAAAATACCTGCCACTCTGTTCCCAAACTTGCACCTCTTCTACCCGACAGCTTCCTCTTCTCCAAATCTCAGTTTCTCCATCTGTAGTGTCCTAAGCCATCAGGGGAAGAAGGGAGGACGGGTGGCCTATGTCTCCTGGTGTGGGGAGTGTTGTCCCTGTGGCCTCTGGCCTGGATGAGGCTTCTCTGGAACGAGTGCTGGCTGCGATGGTCCGGCACTGCTCTCCAGCCCAGACCATGACCTTGATCCTCCTCTTTATGACTATTTAGGAGGCAAATACCGGAATACCATAATTAGTTCCATTTTATAGTTAGGAAAAACTGAGGCACAGAGAGGATAATAGGCATCACTAAGGCCTTCTAGGGAATTAAACCTAGAAAGTCTGAGGCCAGACCTCCTTCACCCTGCTTCCCAACACCAATCCACAGAACAGACTCCTGTTCCCTCACCCATCAGAAGCAACAGGCTTCTGCAAGGGCCCATAGAGTTTTCCCCTCTATTACCCTGATGACTGGTAAATGTTCTCTGCCCCCTCTGCCCGTCACTGTGGGAACTTTAGCTCGGAGCCTTCCTGAGACATGGGGACTAGGTTAAACAAAGTAGCCCCAGGAGAACCTGGAAGGGAAATAACCAAGTCAAAAGATCAGAGTTCCCTTCCTGCCTCTGCTCTTTCACCAGCTTGTGCTGGTCCCCCAACCTCCGTGAGTCTGTTTCTTTACGAAATGAGGATAACATCACTGAGTTGTTCTGGGGAATGACATAGGTTCTTGGATATTTGTAAAGACCTTGCCTTGGCTTGGACTATCTTAACAAAATACCATTGACTGTGTGGCTTACACGACAGACATTTATTTCTCACAATCCTGGAGGCTAGAAGTCTGAGGTCAGGGTGCTCACATGGTCAGGCTCTGGTGAGCACCATCTTCCTAGCTTGTAGTCAGTAGCCTTCTCTCTGTGTGCTCACAAGGGCTTTCCCATGTGCAGGCACCTGTGCAGAGAGAAAGCTCCTCTGTCTCTTTGTCCCAGCAAGAGAACCCTGCCCTCACAGCTTCATCTTAACCTAATCATCTGCCAAAGGCCCACCTCCAATCACACTGGGGATTAGGTTTCAACATATGTATGAGAGCGGAGGGGAGGGGGCCCCCAAATATTCAGTCCAGAATAGCCATCAACCAGCAATATTCATCATCATGATGTTAAAAAGGAGAAGGAAGAAGATTGCGGGACCACCACCAAGACCTTCTAGTTTGGGGGACATCTTAAGGTCACCTGCAAAGCTCTCATGCCTCAAGTCCATGGGCAATTCCCAATTCTTTAATAGTGCCCAGTGACATCCAGAACGGAGCAAAGATACAGTCTCACCCCTGAAGAATTGCAGTGGAGAATTCCGTCTAAATTAAATTTCATTGTTCCTTATCATCGATTAGAGTTTCGGTTTGTCCCCAAGGGAGCAAGCCAAGTCTCGAATTCAAAGGCACCTGCCGAAAAGTTTCCCAGAAAGACAGCAGTGGACACACCTGCTGCTATCTATGACTCCCCTCCCCCCACAATAAAACCCAAAAAGACAAACACAATACCCACAACCATTTCCAGCCCATAAATGTGGCCTTCTCTCTTACCTGAGCCTTCATGCAGAGTAAACAGTGCCTCGGGGGTGGGACTAAAATTCTACCAGCTACTTTGTTGTTTGGATAATTTTCTTTTGGAGACACAGACCATTGATTTCAAACCAAAAGCCACAACTTTCCTGAAAGACAAGTAGCAGCAGATCTGACTATGAGCTAAGAGCCCTGGGAAGTCCAGTGTTTAAGATGCTCTCCCAGAGGTTGTGACGCTGCCTGCCCCTTAGCCCACAGGACTGGCCAGCCCCATTGGGAGGCAGGCGTGGGACCTAATGGCTGCTCAGGCTGCTGGGGCCCAACAGCAAGCTCAGGCAGGGGTGAATGTGGCTCACTGATATGGGCTGTGGCCCCTGTATTCCCTGGTTCATTTGGGGAGAAGGATTTATTTATTTTTTTAATTTTATTTTCTTGGCAGGGGGCAGGGGGACTTAAATCAGGGCCTCCACTTCAGACTGACCAGGGAGAGACTTACCTGAACACCTCTCTCAGGTCTCCCACTTTTTTCCTCCCTCTCCCTCTTCCTTCCCGTTCTCATGTCCCACAATGGCTGTGTGTTGGAGTGGAAGGACAGGGGTGTATTTTGGGTAGGAACTGGGGACTGAATTAATGGAATGGATCAGGGTCAATGGGGAATAAGTGCAAGAAAGAAATCCTCATTCCTTGTCATTGCTCCCGTCTTGGACTCCAAAGGCACCTTGGTGACAGAGTCAGCACAGCACTGTGAGCTGGTGGCCTTGCTCTCATGTCAGCTCGGCCGCTACAGGCGGGCCAGCCATTGAACTGCCCTGAGTCCTGAGTTCTACATCGAGATGCTGGGAGGTAACCTTACAACATCGCTGTGATAACCCAGTGAGATAGCAAAGGCAAACATGGCTTGAGAGGCCTAAAAGTGCCATTTATATTAGCACTTGTATTAATTGTAACATTAACTACCTATCATAGCACTTTCCCTGGGGCAAGTACTGAACTAAGCGTTTTCTAGATACTCATATCTAGTATCTCATAACTTCTGGTGGTAGGTGCTATTATTATATGCCCATTGTATAGAATTTGAAACTGAGGCACAGAAGGAAGCAACTTGCTGCAGATCACACAGCTAGTGAGTGGTGGAGCTGGGATTCAAACCAGAACATTCTAGTGCCAGAGTCCGAGCTCTCAACAACTCTTCTGTAAACATGAGCTGTAGTCTTGCAAGGACAAAGATGCATGGGTCCTGGTAGAGTAGATGTTATCCGTCCCATTCCCTGGCTTCCCTTGGTCCAGTGGCCTCAGTCTCCTCTCCGGGGAGCCGCCATGCTCTGTGCAGCACATCTCACCTGCCACCTCACTTGGTCTGTTCTTCCTCCAGGATTCTATACTGTCTCCTATGAAATTCACCTCTTCTGTCCCTGTTCCACCAGATATTCAGGGTAGGCACCTCTGGGCTGTTGAATTCTTCTATACTTTCTCCCCACCCCATGTCTCCTGTCCCGAAGTCCTATTGATTCTTTCTTTCCAAAGTGTCTCTCAGCTTAGCTTCCTGGTGCTGCTGTCCCAGGCCAAGTCCCACTGCATACTGCCTTTCTCTCACAGCGCCTTCTTGACAGCTTGCTTCTCTGCTCCTGCCTCAGCTGACCGCATGTCCTGCCCCAAAACAGCTTGTGAGGGCTTTGCTCTGTCATGTACTGTCCCGTTCGGAAAGACTCAGCCTGACAAATAAACCCAAGCTGCTTGGCCTGTTGCTTCAAGTCTCCTGTGAGGAGAGCGCTCCAGCTTGGCTCCCCCCATTACTTCTCTTCACACATACAGTGACCCAGGAAAACACACTCTTCCTTCTTCCTGAAAGTACCTGGACCTTCCTGCCTCTTGGCCTTTGCTCAAGCCATCCCACCACCTGAAAGGACCTCCCCAGACCACCACCATCCCACCTTCATTTGTGCCGAAGTAACCCTAATGCCCATGGCAGATACTTCTCTCTCTTTTTTTTTTTTAATTAATTAATTTGTTTGAGAGAGAGCAAGGGAGAGGCAAGGGGAGAGAGCCTCAAGCTGACTCCCCACTGAGCATGGAGCCTGATGTGGGGCTTGATCTCATGACCCCAAGATCATGACCTAAGCCAAAAGCAATAGTCGGATGCTTAACCAGCTGAACCACCCAGGCGACCCCAAGGCAGATACTTCTTATGAAAACTTTCAAGATACTCTCTTCCTCCTCAGAATCCTTCTAGCTCTGATCTCTGTTGCTGTCTGGCATGAGGAAGAACAAGTATCTGGATTTCAGATCAACCTGGATTTGTATCCCAAACACCTATAACACATATTACTTCTCTCCCTTGTTTCCACTTCTATGGCAGTGGAGTCCCAGTGTCCCTTCTGGTTCCCTTTTATATCTCTTGTTATATTTCTCCTCCATGCCCTTATTTTCTAGTTATTTAATATAGACAGTGGAACATAGCATTTAGGAAGAAGGGCATATCATGGGTTCAAATTCTGGCTTTGCCTCCCTTAACCATGTGACTCTGGGCAAATTGTCTAGGCATGTGGTGCTCAGGTTCTTGATCTATAAAATAGGGTTATTAGCAATAGGACCCTTCCTGTCGTCATTAATGAACGTGAATGAGCTAATACCACAAAGCTTTCAGCACCATATCTGGTACATAGTGATTCAATGTCAGTCTGTCCTCGGCCACATCTCTCCCGTGTGCCAGCCAGTGACTGGAAAGCTACTTGATACTCTGCAAAGAGGAGTTTCTGTGGCTAAGCATTAAGAAACCAAGCCCCCAGCCAGGCCACACAGTGCTCGATGGTGACTCAGTGGTCACTGGGGGAATGCATATTGGAGACCCACAACATTTTCCTGTGGGAACCCTCAACATCCTGACTCTGCATCCCTGGGCGCTGGGGCTCGTGTGGTGCTGGGGAGGGGAGTGACTAAGAGCAGCCATTTGGCTGTGGTGACTGACTCATGAATGAGAGGGGTGAGCGAAGGGGGCTCTGCAAGCCCACGTCTCTTTGTGTGTTTCCTGTCAGTACAGCCCTGCCCCATGGCCCAGGGCTTCTATTGGGGTTCATGAAACTGCAGCACACCCCACATTTCCTTGAAGGAAACTGCCTGTCTGGGCCACCACTCACACCTCCTGTGCCTACCCATGGCCCTGGAATGGCAGTTCTGCCCTCGGTCTCCTCAGCACGTTGTCACAGAGAATCAGTGCATCTGAGGCTGGGAAGAGCCTTGAGAATGGGGCCCAGGGCCCCTCCCCATTTTGCAGTTGTGAAGACCAATGTCCCGGGGGAAGCAGGAGAATTAGCAGCAGTCAGGGCTGGAAGCCTAAGAACTGATCCGCAAGTCTGTGTTATTTCCCAGAAACCCTGCAGTCCTCTGTGCTAAATGAACGGAGATGAGGATAGCCAATCCTGAGCCCAGTGTCTGGCACCAAGAAGGCATCCAACAGTGTCTGTTATGTATTATTACCCGCTCGTTTTAAGACTGTCTCTCAGATTGCTTTTGTCATGCCAGTGGTTCCTGATGCATCAGGAGCTTTGTAGAGGATACAGCATGATTCAGCAAGTCTGGGATGGGGATGGGAATATTCTTTCAAGTTGTCAAGGAGATTCAGCTGTGTGTTTGGATTTGGGAACACAGAGACCCCTCCGTGCCCACTGTTTTCCCATTGTGAGTGTGGCTCTAGTTCTTTCACATTTCTTCGTTCTTCACAAATGAAAAGCAGTTTTGTGGGTGGGCTGGACTTAGCTTTGGAAAATTCTGACTGGGGCCTCTAATTTGTATCCGTCTTAATGAGCTACATCCCACCAAGACGTGGATGTGCAACAAGGGAGGGGTGTCTGTCCTCATAGGAGGCGGGAGAGTACAGGGACTGAAAACACTGGCTTCAGGATTAGAAATCTCTGTTTGAATCCAAGGTTATGTCATTTATTGTCAGGTTCCTTTAACTTCCCAGGCAAGCCACAGGACCCCCATTTTTGAAGTGCTTATTACGCATTTGTTCTACTCAGCACCTACAATCCAGTGCAGAACATCTGCCCCCCACAGGTCAGGAGGCTAGAGAACGGGGGGGGGGTCGCGTTGGGGGGAGCGTTCTCCAGCCTCCTGCTCCCCCCACCTCCCGCAGTGACCTGTGTTTGTCTGTCAGTGACCTGGTCGGTGCATCCTCTCCAGCATCTTTTCCATTTATGCCCTTCCTGCCAGCCTTGCCTGCCCCCTTTCCAGGGTCTGCGTGACCCCTGGCTTTTCTCCCCCAAGGACTCATATTGAACCCTCACTTCCTCTCAGCCTTCCCTCTACTTGTTGCCTCCCTATTGCTGACAGACCCAGGCAGCCGTGTACAGGCATCAATCTCAGCCTGAAAAGCCCTTTGAGAATCCTGACACAGGCCTCTAGTAGCTCACTCACACTTATTAACATGATTATTCAAGGAATAACTATGGTTTCTGAGGAGAAATGCTTGGATGTTGCCATTCTGAGAAGCCGCCAAGAAGCGTGTTTTCTCCGGGCCAGAGGCCTCATTTGACCAAATCGGTTTCATTCTGTTGATTTTTCTTGGCATTTGGACATGTTTGAGGTAAACACTATGGGAGGTTTGGTTTTTTACCTGAAATTGTAATGTTGCTTTTGGGCTTGGAAGCTTGTGTATAAAGCACCCAAGTTGCTGTTTAACCTTCACAGCAAAGAAAAGACCAGAAACAAATTCCTAGGGGTCTTTTTCATGGAAACCCAGAAGTGGTGCCATCCATAGCAGAATGAGGGACACAGGAGAGTCACTAGGGACAAAATACAGTGAGGTGTCCATGTCAGGCCCCTGGGGCGGGAGCCCCAAGCCTGCAGAGTCCATCTGCATTGATACAACTCTTCGAGCGAGTATTCTCAGTCAGGTTCTTGTGATCAGAAATCCAAACTGCTGCTGCTCGCCCTTTTTTCCTTTATTAATATCAGCGCTGAGTCAAGGTGGCTCCTACGCTGTCACTGTGGCCTTGAGCTCTCTTCATTAGGACTTTGTTGGGGGGTGTCTGGGTGACTCAGTTGGTTAAGCATTTGTCTTTGGCTCAGGTCGGTCCTGGGATCGAGTCTCATGTTGGGCTCCTTGCTGAGCAGGTAGGCTGCTTCTCCCTCTACCTGCAGCTCCTGCTGCATGTGCTCTCTCTCTCTCTCTCTGATAAATCAATCAATCAATCAATCAAATCTTTTTAAAAAAGAAGAAGAACTTTATTGGGAAACACTGTACAGAAGACAGGTAACAGCAATGAAAAGTTCACTGGGGGGTTTAGATCTTTACTTGCAAGTAAGTCATTTTCTGCAGAGCCCCTGCATTTCCCTGGGTTCTGGAGCTCTGAGAGCTCCAGGCCTGGTTCAGATGTGGTTTCCTCTTCGGTGTGCTTCGTACAGCCTGTCATGCTGCAGGGATAGCCTTAACCTTAAACCTCAACAGTTCATGTTTTATTATTCACATCCAACTTGAATCACAGTTCCTTGCCCATCAGAGCTGACTAAGGAGGCGCCTGGCAGTAGTAGGTGGGCGGTAAGCTCAGCTAGCAGGATAATTTCTGAAGGCTGCCTTATTAGGTAAGAATGATCGCTATGCCTAAAACCTCAGGCACCCCTGGCTTGTATCAGGTGGGCCGCATCTGACCTCTGGAAGCAATGTTAGAAACCCAGGGCTCAGCAGAAACCTAGGACAGTCAGAACTGACTTTAGGATGGGAAGACAGTGGAGACTGGCCAGCACTGTTTCTATCAGAGAGGAGAACCAGAGCTTTAAGTGGTTGGTCTTCATACAATGCTTATGGCTCCCAGTGATGAAGGAACTTGTAACCAGTCTAATTGTATCTGTTCCTGGGAGATAATAGGAAATCTGAGGTGGAGAAAGGTCATCTTGTCTAAAGCTTAACATGTGGCCAACCTTCTTTCTCAGCTTAAGAGAGTGTTCCTAAGTTGTTGTTGTTGTTTTTTAAACTGTTTTGGGGGGCGCCTGGGTGGCTCAGTGGGTTAAGCCTCTGCCTTAAGCTCAGGTCATGATCTCAGGGTCCTGGGATCAAGCCCTGAATCGGGCTCTCTCCTCAGTGGGGAGCCTGCTTCCCCCCGTCTCTCTGCCTGCCTCTCTGCCTACTTGTGATCTCTCTCTCTCTCCGTGTCAAATAAAAAAAAAATCAATAATAATAAACAACTGTTTTCTAAAGCTTTTCCTTAAGAAAACAAATGATTAGAAGCTCTGCATCTTTCTCTTGCAATGTGTTTTGAAGCCCCATAGACAGAGCCACGCCTCTGGGAATAGTCCAGCTGCTCTAAATGTTATAACAAAGGACTACGAGTTCAGGGACATGAACCCAAAATACAGACATTCTCATGACCCCTGTGAGAGAGATAGTAGGGCTCCAGTTTCCAAGCCTGGGTTTTCTTTTCCCAAAAGCCAAATCTCACTCAGTCCTATTGAATTCTCTGTATAACCAGCCAGCTTTTGTAGGAGCAAGGGGAGGGGGTGCATGGGGCTCACAGGTTTCTGTCTGTGGGGACTCTGGGGTGTGTCCATGGAGAACATCAGGGAGGAAGAATGGACTGGCTCCATACTTGCTCTAATCAGATGACAACCATAGTCATCTTGCTTGTTTGATTTTTTTTCATCACATATTTGCCAACAGGAAATACTAGATTTAGAGGCTTTTCTCCATGTGAAGTTTTTCCCATACCTGTGTAGACTTTTCTGTCAGTAAGACTGGGAAACTAGAGCCACAGCAGCCCATAATTCAGTCAAGACTCACATAGTGGAGGGGTTGGAACACTGGTCTACATAAATCCAGAGTCTGCCTTCCCACCTCCTGTCTTGATTACCTAATCCATTACCTAGAAAGGAGCTGGGATCCTAGACAGGTGACCAGAACAGAAACATTATATTAAAGTTTCCAGGAGGACGAATGTCTGGATCAAGTTTTTAGTTATCAAATCATCCCCAGGGTCAGGGTAGACACACCGTAGGATGCTGGTTCTCAACCTTGATGGCACTGAATTATTTGATGAATTTTAAATAATACCAATGGCAGGTCCTACTTCCAGAGATTTTGATAAAATTTGTCTGAGATATGGCCTGAGCATCAGACATTTTTAAAAGCTCCAAGGTGATTCAGACGTACAGCCAAAACTGAGAACCACTGCTTAGGAAAAACAGAAATGATATCTTGGAATGTAAGGCTGGAGTTGTTTCAATACATGTTGCACCAGATATAGGACCCAGAAGGGGTTCTGGCGGTCCCAGCAGTACTGGGGAGGAGGTGGACACAGAGCAGGCAACAGAGATCAGTCAAGGCTGGGACCCAAACTGTCACACTAACTACCTACGGTAATTATTGTGGGTGCCAAAAGGTCGACTCTTACGTACAAGCTTGTTACTATTTTGTGTACTTAAATCTTGACTCTCCAAATAGATTATAAGCCCCCTCAGAGTTTGAGATGCCAGTACCCAAAAGATGTCTACCATCTCTGCCATCATCCCCAAACTATGTGATCAGGAGGGCAGGACCTATAGTTATTCTTAATCTCCTGGGCTGCAAAACACAAAGGCCTGGCACATGGTGCCTAGAGGTGGGGAGGATGGGAGCATCTTCAGCTAGGGGCATGGTCATCCCTGAAAAGGTAATATTTTCACGTTAATTTATTCCAGAAGCCATTCTGCTTTGGTGTCTGAAATGGGGACTGTGTTTGTGTACACTGTAACCAAAGCCACCCTTTTCTGGCAAGTTCATGGGTCTCTTGCCAGAACGTTAGCCTCCCTGCTTTTCCTTTGGTGCAGGTACACAGGCTTCTGTCTCACAGCAAATCCACTGGTGAGGAGGGCCTTGGCAGAGAAGCTGTAAGGAGATTCATGGGGTCCGGCGGGTTGTGATTTTGAGGTTGATACTGAATCCTTTAGAATGAGGAGAAAGGGGCAGACTTCACAAGTCAGCAAAAAAAAGCTGCCAAGAATGTGCTGGCCAAATGGCTGTGTACATGATTCTCAGAGCCTTGGTAATTTCACTGTGTGTCTGATTGAAAAATTACATTTGTGGTCTCAGGCCAGGCAAGAATAAAAGAAATAACATACTTAATATTTGTATGCTTCTGGACTGAGAAACTTTTAGTTTGAAAAAGTTGTTCTCCCAAAGTTGAAAATCACAGAGAACAAGCAACTTTGGTTAGAATTTTGTCAGAAGTCCAACAACAGTCCTCATAGCCATGATACAGAAGGGGCTAGAAGAAGGAAATTGAAATTTGTTGAGCAACTATTTGATTTACAAGTTGTTTTGAAAGAGTAGATCATTAGGTACTTGCCACACACTATGTCACCCATGAAGATATTTTCAAAATACAAATATGAGACTATCACCCATCTGCTTAAAGCCTGTCAGTGGCTTTCCAGAACTTTGTGGAACATAAAACCAATCCATGACATGGCCTACAGGGTCTTGCTGGGCTGGTCCCACGCTACCCATGGTCTGTCTGCTTCTTCCCACTATAGGGCACCTACAGGCATGCTTCTCGCTCCCACCACCCACACCAAAGCCTCTCACCACTCTTCACTGGTTGGTTCCAGCCCCTCCTTCAGATCCCAAGGGAAGTGTGTCAGTGAGGATCTAGGCAGGAGTCTGAAACCACACCAGTTGTCCGAACCAAGGGGCTATCCTATAACAAACCACTGAATAGCGGCAAAATTATTAACTAGATAAATAAAAAGAATAAAAAGAAGACTCCAAGGTAGGACTGGGAAACTATGGCCCACAGGCTAAATGCAGCTCGTGTCAGGCTTCTATGACTGGTGAGCTCAGAATGGATTTTACATCAGTAAAAAGCTGTTAGAAGTAAAATACACAACAAAGACAGCACGGGGCCCAAAAAGTTTGAAGTGTTTGCTCTCTGACCCTTCACAGAAAAATGTGACAACCTGTGTTCTGAGGCATCACAGGGGTGACAGCTGGCAGACGCAGCTGCCACCCCTAGGTCTGTGGGAACGGAAGTGAGAATTCCTAAAATGCAGAAACTTCAAGAGGGGGCCCAAAAGCCTCCGACCCAGACAGACTACTATCTCTGAGTTGGGGCGTGGTGGCGCTGGTGTCCCAAGGAGCAGAGGACAGCACAGTCCGCTGAACTGCCACCTCAGACAAGACAATTGCTGCTGGCCCAGAAAGCGCTGCGGGGACACATGCCACATGCAGGTACGGGGAGCCTGCAAAATCACCCCAGGAGGCAGGCAGGAAGGAGCAGGTGCCTTCTGTCCCCTTCAGGCTTCCAGTCTCCCTCCATTGTACCCTCCTGTAGAGCCCAGCATGAAGGCAGCATCCCAGCCCCCAGATCACAACACAGACGTTTGGGGAACAGGTTTGGAGCATAATCATGCAATACTTGGTGCAGGAAGCCTTCCCTGAACTTCCCCATGTGTTCAGTGCCCTCTCTCGTGTCTTTATTCCATGGCGTGTCTTTTCTCTGAAGCTCTTCCTGCTGGAACCGGGGCATCATAGCAAGCACTTTACATGGTGCTCACTGCACCTGCACAGTTCTAAGTCTTCTCCAAGATGAAATCTTCCCAGCAACCAGAGATGGAGACTCTGTCATGCCCATTTTATAGATACTGAAATGGAGGCATACAGACATAAAATAACTCACTCAAGACTTGACTCAGTTGGCAGGCAGAAATACCAGCCTGTGGACTAAAGACGGTTTTGCTCCAGGGGTCTGTGTTCGGAAACCACCCTCTACTGCCCCTCAGTTTCATTTTACATCCATGAATCTTGACTCAGTATTGTGTTTCCTTCACTAGACTGGTGTCACAAGGGCAGACATCAGATCTCTTCCCGCTGACCATTGTGTCCTCTGGGCCCACCACACAGTCTGACACACAGAAGGCTCTCAAGAAATAGTTGTTGAATGGATGAATATGGGGAATGGGAGTCCAAGAACAGTGAAGCCAACGGTTAACTGTCTGAGTTGGGATTCCAACACCGATGCACTGGACTGTTGGAGCCCATATTCTCCCCAGCCATGAGTGAGCCCATGAGGGCTTGCCAGCCAGTGAAGCATGAAGTTCCTGAGGATGGCCTTGAGGCGCTATAAATTTCCCACTGTTCTCTGTATTTTGAACAAATGATAGTGTTCCTTGCGGTCTTTGGGTTATCCAGAATGTATGACCAACTATAATTCTGCATTCCCTGGTCATGCTGCATGAGAGAAATCATTGTGCTCTATACAATCTCCAAACCAGGGAGTGGGGCCTTCCAGCAAAGCTTTCTGAGACACACACCTCATTAACTGACCGTGGCTATGTCTGATGAGGAGCTTAGCGATGGTGGCAGGGATTCTTATCCTTCTTATTCTACATACAGCATAGGGAATAAAATATTTGGACTTCATTTTCAAAGAGCACACTAAAAAATTTTTTTTAAATATAGAAAAAGTCATGTTCTTTTAGTAAATTGGAGCAAAGTTAAATGGTGCTCGTGACCTCAGGTCCATATTCTCACCCATTAGCATGTCCTCTGCTGCTCCCGTCTGCATCTCTGGTCTCTCTTCTCTCTTCCCGAGAAAGCTCAGATACTTGCTGGACTCCCCATGCTGCATTTTCTCTTTTCTTGCAACCTTTTGCAATACTGTTCTACTCAGAACAAAGCCACCAACCGTATTCCCCACAACTGTATTCGAGGCACTCTGTGTGATCTGGCCCTCGGAGCAGCCCACTGGCCCTGGCTCTTTTCCTCGGTCTGATGCCAGAGCAGAAGCTCAGGGGAACTGGAGGGAAAAAGCAGAGAAAGGCAGAAGAATGGAGGGTTTTACCAGCCTTCGTTCATTGTTAACCTTCCAACTAACCAATAAAATGTTGTCGGTATAATAGCCAGCTTTCTGCATGGACTATTTTAAGACCAGTAAAATCGATCTCAGTTCCCTGTGCTGGTGGTCTCAGATATTCCTATGAACAGTAGCAGCTCCAGAAACTCTGTATTAGGTGTGACCTAGGGCAATAATCTCATTGCCCTAGTGGGGGTGTGGGGGGAGTGATCTCAAAGCTCTATTTGTATGGTAAACATATTGTTTTTAGTTGATTCTGTGTTTACTAGGTTGGAGAGGTCTGTTAGAGAATTCACAAATTTCAAAGTCACTGCTAGTGAAAGTAGGTACTACATCTCTTCTGGTTTAAACAAACTTGATCTAGATTAAGTAAAATAGAGAACCAAAGGCTATAGGGTTGTCAGATCCAGTCAGTAGCATTCGGGGCAGGCCTGGGGGGACACTGGAACCAGGGACTGACCAGCTTCTCTCCTCCCTTATTGCCAACAAGCTAATTTCTTCTACTTCTCAGTTTCTTGTTGTGGGAAATATGGCTGCTCCACAGCTCCCACGTTTACATGAAAATGCCAGTTTCAAAAAGATACTAACTCGGCCATCTCCTAGTCCCAGTACTAAATTATGAGAGAGAGAATGTACTAGTCCAGCCTGAGTTGGGTGGCCACCCCCAGTCGACTCGCCGGCTGGAGGGAAGAGGCCGCACTGTATGTCAGGGCTGCTGCAGGGTGCGTGGGGTCGTAATGGTGATATTCACTGTGTTAAGGAAAAGGCATTTGTAATCACCAGGAAGAAACATGTGGACATACCCAGAGTGTTTGGTAGCTGCTTGCTATTGAACTTACCTACTGTTTGAGCTGTGGATTAAGCTGTTACTTCTATAACAATGCCTTGGTTATTTGACTCTTGACCATCTGGTAGCTTCAAACAGTATGAAATAAAATAATGATTATAGTAGTAATATTAATAATAATAATAGCAAAGACTTACCTTGTACCTTAAAAAGCCAGACCTAATTCTAAGCACTTTGCTCTTTGTTAATTCATCTAAATTAATCCTCACAACAGTGGCATCAGGTGGATGTGATTATGATTTCCATTTTAAAGATGTGCAGAGGCACAGAGGGCAAAGTCATTTGCTCAAGGTCACACTGTCAGTAAGAAGTGGATCCAGGATTCGAATCCAACAGCCTAGCTCCAGAGTCTGTGCTCCCGGGAGAGCGGTAGGGAATGGCTGAAAGGCTCCAAAGACAAAGCTGGAAAGACATTCAGGATTGGATCCATTCACCAGATAACCAAGAGGGACTCATTGGCTGACGATGGCAGCTAGGGCTGGGAACGAGAGGCTGCACCAGAAAGTGAAGAGGCAAGAAACCATCACAAAAATATGGATGGAAGGAGAAAAAGACTAGGCAAAAGAGGTGCTGTGAGGCAGTATGAAGTCGGGAAACCATAGCACAGAATTGGCAAAAAGCAGAGAATTACCATCCCAGTGTTTTTCAAATTTTGGTCCTTAGACCTACGAGCCCTTGAAAAAAATGCAGTTGTCTGGTCCCTACTCTGGACTGAATCAGAAGTTTATCAGATCTACCAGAAGGCCACAGGATTTCGCAGACACTGTTAGGCACTCTCATTTCACGATTGCCCCGAGTGAGCCGCAGACAGCTTTGCACACCCCGAGAACCCTGTAGGCCTCACTGCATATGGCAATGTCTTCCCTAAACCAGCTTCTGGGGCAGGGAAGTGTGTAGTAGGTTTAAGTGTGTAGTACGTTAAAGCTGGCCTCCCTTTGAAACTTATTTGTTATCTCTAGAGTAGATGATCCACAGAGTTCTTGTAAACTGAAAATTCATAGCCCTCTTCAAGGAAAAAAAAAAGTAACTTCATTGTTTGCCTTAACGGGTTCATTTTCATTCCTATAAAAATTCATGCAACAACTGTTTTCATATTTTGATTTTCTTAAGTCTCAAGCAGACCTTCTCTCTCCCAATTATTTCAATCTAGACTGTAATTATGATCTGAATGTTGTTTGTACTGAAAACCCTGTAAATCTTCATTATTCACTTATGCCAAGACGTTGGACTAGCTTGACTGTAAACTTATGTTTTAGATCAACTTGAATGTGAATACAGCTTTATTTGTTTTTTTGGTTTTTTTTTAGAATTTTTTTTAATTTAAGCTTTTTTTAATTTAAACATATAATGTAACCCCACCACTCTCTCCCAACCCCTCTCCCCCCGACCCCCCTCAGTTTGTTTTATGACATTAAGAATCTCTTTTGGTTTGTCTCCCTCCCGATCCCATCTTGTTTCATTTTTTCTTTTCCTACCACCTTAACCCCCACCCCCGTTGCATCTCCACTTCCTCATATCAGGGAGATCATGTGATAGTTGTCTTTCTTCAGTTGACTTATTTCGCTAAGCATAATATGCTCTAGTTCCATCCATGTCGTCGCAAATAGTAAGATTTCATTTCTTTTGATGGCTGCATAGTATATATATATACCACCTCTTCTTTATCCATTCATCTGTTGATGGACATCTAGGTTCTTTCCATAACTTGGCTATTGTGGACATTGCTGCTATAAACAGTGAATACAGCTTTATTTGTAAGGACAAGTTTAAAGTTTAAAAGCAGGGGGTCATGGATGGCTCTGTCAGATAAGCGTCTGCCTTCAACTCAGGTCATGATCCCAGGCCCCTGGGATTGAGCCCCATCTCTGGCTTCTCCACTTCTCCCTCTTCCTCTGCCCCTCCCCCTATGCACAGGCGCTCCCGCGCACTCTCTCAAATAAATAAATAAAAATATTTAAGAAATTTTTTTGAAAAGGAAAGAAAGCCTTGAATTTTAAAGTATTTTAGGTAAAAAATATAAATAAAAACTTTCTGAAGTGTTGAAACCAGTCCTGGCCTGCTGATTCCTTAAGATAAATTCTTAGACCAGTTGTAAATAATAAAAAGTTTTGCATTTTTGTTTAAGAATTCTAAGGATAATGCTTATAAATTAGCAAGCCTAAGGAGAAAAGAGTTTTAAAAATATGGTACAGTTGACCTTTATTGTTCTTAAGTTCCACGAATTCTGTGCCAATAAAAACATTAGTTTTTTTTTCTCCCATTGGCTCTGGGTTGAAATTGCGGAAAATGGTGATTTTGCTCCTTTTATTAACCTCAAGGAACATTGTGTTAGGATGGGAAATGAATATTTTAAGCAGGCAAACTATCTTCCCAAAGCAATTATGGAGAAATTTGGAATTGGCCTGAGTAGGTGGGTTTTGATATTCTGATTTGGACTCAAAACAGAAACATTTTGGTTCTGGACACTCCTTTGTGAGGTCTGGAAGGGTTCCCTTGACATCAACTATGTCCTGGATCCAAACCCAGACCTTATTTCCGAGGAGGCCGAGTCCCGAGCTTGGACTGTGTTCCATTATTTAACCAATCGCAAGGCCTGAGAAACCTCACACTTTGATGGGAAAATGTACTAAGACAAGTGGCCCTGGGTCAGATGGAGCCCATTATGTAAAGCCTCAGGAAATTGGACTAAGGCCCTAGAGGGCAGAGAAATTGGCTGAATTAGTAAAATGTCTGAATTATAAAGTATTTGACCAGAAAAAGATGTATTTTGTGAAGACCCACAAGTAGCTGAGACTAACTCCCCAACGTGCCTTACCTGCCTAGAAGGTGACCCTTCCCTTTGTAATCCGCAGAATAAATACGCAAATGAAGCATGTGATCAACCTCCTTAAATGATTATTCCCTTCCGCCTGATCACATCCCCCCTGCAACTCTATGGCATGATGGGAAGAGGAGTGCCTTCGTAATCCAGCGATCAGAGTTCAGACACTAGCTCTGAATTCTCTAGCATAAAGCCCGACATATTAGGAAAGAGAAGATATATATTCTAATACACTAGAAAGGAGAAGACCCTCTAAGGAGACAATATGACAACAGCTAACAGTGGTCACTGATGCTGTAAACTGGTCCTTAAACTCTCTGATCTTCAGTTGGCTCATCTGTAAAATGGAGCCATGGCCTCTGCCTCACAAGGAAAATCCAGTGGCCTGTTAGGCCCTACATGCTTGTCCTCTCCACAGGGCAGTCTCATCTCCTCCTGGTCTTTCTCTTGCTCATGCCACCTGGTCAGCCAGCCTCCCGGCTCTTCTCTATTCTGGCTTTATGGGCTTTGCTGGGCTTTGTCCTCAGCCTGGAACCTGCTTCCTCCACTTTGTTTGGCAAAACCCCTCCTCTCCTTCAAGTGCTCCTTCTCATAGGCCAGCTTTGACCAACATTTTTAAGACTGTGACCTGCTCTACTGGCCATGTCTCCCTCTAGATCTTCCATATCACATTTGACTTTTTTTTTCTTAGCATTCATTGCTAATATACCTCTTTGCTGACTTATTATGTTTATTGCTTATTATCTGTCTCCCAACTGAAATATCCTTTAAAAGGGGTAGAGACTTTTGTATCAGTTTCTTTCATTGATGTTGCACCTAAAAGAGTGACTGGCACAGAGAAATACACTCAATACATTATTTTTTTAAATGAGTAAATGCAAGCTAATTCTCCAAGCAACCAAAGAGCCTATACAACACGTGATTTATTCTGAGGGCGGTCCCTGGAGGCCCTTGCACAGAGCCCTGTTGGCCCTTAGTTTTGGTATCATCCTAACAAATGGGCTCTCTGGTTTCCCACCTTACAGCATTTTAGAAAAGGAAAGATCCTAAAAGGTGGCAATGTGATAGCAGCTAACAGTGATCACTGACATCTTGACCACTAGAGAGGAGATGGGAAACTTACAAACAAGCTGGAAAAATTAGATCCTATGTCTGAGACCATTTTATGAAGTCAAATAGCCCCAGAGGACTTCATTCACATGAAATGTTAGGCATTAATGGCACTGAGAACGGTGATTACAGTCATAAAGATAAGTTTGAATCACGTTCATCAAACCCTACTTAAGATAAAAATATATATCATAGGACATTGAGTGAATGCCTAGCAGATTCCAGGCACTGGGCTTGATGCTAGAGATTTAAAGGAAGATGTGTGTTGGTAGTCTGGAGTGTGAAACAGATAATGTAAACAATTTTAATTTTGTCCAGAGATATTGAAGTTTTAGCATTTAAGAAGGCACAATTAATTACACTGGAAATTTTACTTAAATGAAAGAGCTCATTCCTTGGATAGGTTGCTATGAATTAGTGTGAATTCCAAAGTTGGAAGAGCATTAGTCAGCCAGTCAGGCTTACACCAAAGGGATACATTTGCTGTTCTAATTACTATAGGGTATTTGATCCAAGCTCTTAACTTCTCTCCACTTCCCAAAGGTACTATGTTGAGAAGTAAGGTCAAATTTGGCGACCAACAGGGCACTGACATTAGTTGGTATCATATTTTTAACACTCTAACACTCTATCATGCAATTTCAGTATTATTCCATAGTTTTTCATATGAATAGTTTTTTTCTTTTACCAACGAGGTTGCAGATTCCTTAACATTAGAAGCAAGGTCATAAATGTGACCAGGTCAGTGTTGTGTATGTTCAAATTTAGATCTAGCTAATATTTATTCTTTGTCTCCTATATGCAAGCTCCGTGCAAGGCATTTTTCACACTATCTCACTAACTCCTTATATTGTTTTGTAAAGAATCTTGTGATGTAGATATTCTTATCACAATTTCTGGACTGAGGAAACTGAAGCTACTTAGTTTATTTATGCCCCTACCTCTTGTAAGTGGATTTGAATTCAGGTCCTAGACTTCAGGCTAGGATCAGTGGTCTTGAATAATGAGCTTTGGCCATGCCCATACTTAGTCTTCACTGAAGTTTAATGTCATCTCAGAATATTTTTTAGATCTTGGATTATTTATTTTCTTTTTGTCATTTGGACCCTACTTGTAGTTCAAGTTTCACATCTGTGCTGCAGTTTAGCACCCAAAAAAAGAAATTTTATATATGATAGAGCCAGAATGTATTTTTCTTTATCCTTTGGTTATTTTTCCTTTCCTACTCACATAGCTTGTGGTTAAATTATTTTCCTTAGACTTTCATACTAAAATAATTTGTCTTTGGGTAGAGGCCAAGCACAGACCATTTTCAATTCTCTACAAGATTGTTTTTCTAAGCAGTTCAAATGAAAGAATTCCCATGTCTCACAATGGGCATTTGTAAGTTGGTTATTTTGGGCAATCAGTGCTAGAATGTAGTCTCATTTCAAAACCTTGCATCTTCTCACTACACCTACCCTTAGGAAACGACCCAATAGCTACATAGAAAACAAGAGCAATGACCTAAAAGCCCATACCAGTTACTGTTTCCAGATTCATATAACAGTTTCCTTCATGTTGAGTTTGAAATTTTAATGAGGCTATTTAATTTTCCACTTTTTGCATAGCTGTGCATAAAAATTTCTTCTTACCACAGAGGGAAGTAAGAATTGGAATGAAGAACCTTTGAACTAATCAAAATAATCCCATGGTTTAGACTTATCAAGCACTTACCTCGTACCAGGAATAATACTAAGTGCTTCATCTACCTTATTATAGCTAAGACCTACAACCCCCTGTGGTAGATGAACCAACACTCAAAGAAATAATTTGTCCAAGGTCACTCAGCTGTAACAAATGCCAGATCCGGGACTCAAAACCAAATCAGGTTGGCTCCAGAACCGTTCTCTTCATCTCCTAAAACAGACAGACAAACAAAGATTATTATTTTGAAATATTTTAGATATACAAAAAAGTTACAAAGAAAATACAGAGAGTTCATGTGTACCCTTTATCCAGGTTGGCACATACATTTCCAGAATCATTTGTTAAAAATAAGAAATGGATATTGGTACATCACTATTAACTAAATTCCAGATTGTATTTGGATTTCATCAGTTTTTCCACTAAGACCCTTTTTCTTTCTTTTTTTTTTTTTAATTAACATATTCTGTATTATTTACCCTGGGGGTTTAGGTCTGCAAATCATCAGGCTTACACATTTCACAGCACTCACCATAGCACATACCCTCTCCAATGTCCATCACCCAGCCACCCTATCCCTTCTCCCACCCCAGCAACGCTCAGGGTTTTTTTGCGAGATTAAGAGTCTCTTATGGTTTATCTCCCTCCTATTCCCATCTTGTTTCATTTTTTCCTTCCCTAACCCAACAAGCCTCCACCCTGTCTCTCAAAATCCTCATATCAGAGAGACATATGATAATTGTCTTTCTCTGTTTGACATTTTGCTCACCATAATACCCTCTAGTTCCATCCACGTCGTTGCAAATGGCCATCTGGATGTCTTCTTTGCAGAAATGTCTGTTCATGTCCTCTGCCCATTTCTTGATTTGATTATTTGTTCTTTGGGTGTTGAGTTTGATAAGTTCTTTATAGATTTTGGATACTAACCCTTTATCTGATATATCATTTGTGAATATCTTCTCCCATTCTGTCGGTTGTCTTGATTTTGTTAACTGTTTCCTTTGCTGTGCAAAAGCTTTTGATCTTGATGAAGTCCCAATAGTTTATTTTTGCCCTTGCTTCCCTTGCCTTTGGTGATGTTTCTAGGAAGAAGTTGCTGCAGCTAAGGTCGAAGAGGTTGCTGCCTGTGTTCTCCTCAAGGATTTTAATGGATTCCTTTCTCACATTGAGGTCTTTCATCCATTTTGAGTCTATTTTGTGTATGGTATAAGGAAATGGTCCAGTTTCATTCTTCTGCATGTGGCTGTCCAATTTTGCCAACACCATTTGTTGAAGAGACTGTCTTTTTTCCATTGAACATTCTCTCCTGTTTTGTCGAAGATTAGTTGACCATAGAGTTGAGGGTCTATTTCTGGGCTCTCTATTCTGTTCCGTTGATCTTTGTGTCTGTTTTTGTGCCAGTACCA
This sequence comes from Taxidea taxus jeffersonii, assembly GCA_003697995.1. Taxonomy (NCBI): domain Eukaryota; kingdom Metazoa; phylum Chordata; class Mammalia; order Carnivora; family Mustelidae; genus Taxidea; species Taxidea taxus. The sequence continues at coordinate 64,319 of RCUC01164936.1, forward strand.
TACTTAAGACCGTTTTTCTATTCCAAGATCCAATCCCAGGGAACCACGTTTCATTGTGTTGCCACGTCCCCCTAATCTGTCTGCTCTGGATACTTTCTTAGTCTTTTCTTTTACGATCTTGGCAATCATGAAAAACACTAGTCAGGTATCCTATAGAATTACCCCCATCCCCCAAACTGGGTTTGTTTAATGTTTTCTCATGATTAGACTGGGTTTATGAGGTTTTTGAAAGAATATCACAGAGGTAGAATCCTTGTTCTTAAACATTTCCTGATCCTGTGTCACTTTCAGTTGTGCCTATGTTATAGACTGGCAGAATATTTCTGTCTGCTGTTCTGAGAAGCAACTACAACTGTAGTGTGATTTGGAAAAACACAAAAAGGCAGAGGTTCATTTAAGTTTGTAACATAATGAGAAATCACATGATGGGGGGAGGAGTCAAGATGGCGGAGAAGTAGCAGGCTGAGATGACATCAGGGAGCAGGAGATCAACTAGATAGCCTATCAAACCATTCCGAACACCTACGAATCCAACAGGAGATCGAAGAGAAGAAGAACAACAATTCTAGAAACAGAAAATCGACCACTTTCTAAAAGGTAGGACCAGCAGAGAAGTGAATCCAACGCGACAGGAAGATAGACCCCAGGGGGAGGGGCTGGCTCCCGGCAAGCGGCGCAACAACGGAGCAAAAATCAGGACTTTTAAAAGTTTGCTCCATGGAGGGACATCGCTCCAGAGGCTAAACTGGGGTGAAGACCTCACAGGGACAGCATGGACTCAGGTCCCGCGGGGTCACAGAAGGATCAGGGGTTTCTGAGTGTGGCAGAGCTCACAGGTATTAGAGCGGGGAAGCCGGCTGCGGAGATAGAGCCGAGGAGTGAATTCTCAACTCGGGGTTTCCTAGAGCCGTGGTTTGTGACACGGGCCGGTGCTCTGTGCGAGGGGTCCCCACAAGATCCGGGGAGACTCCGACCTGGGAGAGCTCAGGGATCTACGGGGTTCAGAGACTCCAGGTGGGACTCTGCCAGAGACGGAGACGCTTGGTCACAGGCTGGGTGAGCTTGGAGCGCAGCCAGAAGCCAGTGAGACGGGACTGATTACGCACGATTTTCTCCAAGCGCAGCTGGAGGCTGGGGATACGGGAGTGATTAAACGCTTTTCTCTGAAGGTGCACTGAAGACTGGGGCCCCTAGCTCTCGGCTCCTCTGAACCGGAGATTGGGAGGCCGCCATTTTCATTCCCGTACTCTGGAACTCTACGGAAAGCGTTCAGGGAACAAAAGCTCCCGAAAGCGAACCTGAGAGGATTACTTAGCCCGGCCCCTGGTAAGGGCGGTGCAATTCCGCCTGGGGCAGAGACACTTAAAAATCACTACAACAGGCCCCTCCCCCAGAAGATCAACAAGAAATCCAGCCAAGACCAAGTTCACTTAAGGAGAACAGCGGATTCTTATCTGGACAAAATGACAAGGTGGAAAAACTCACCACAAAAAAAAGAACAGGAGGCAGGACCGAAGGCTAGGGACCTAATCAATACAGACATTGGTAATATGTCAGATCTGGAATTCAGGACGACTATTCTCAAGGTTCTAGCCAGGCTCAAAAAAGGCATGGAAGATATTAGAGAAACCCTGTCAGGAGAAATAAAGGCCCTTTCTGGAGAAATAAAAGAACTAAAATCTAATCAAGTTGAAATAAAAAAAGCTATTAATGAGGTGCAATAAAAAATGGGGGATCTTACTGCTAGGATAAATGAGGCAGAAGACAGAATTAGTGATATAGAAGACCAAATGACAGAGAATAAAGAAGCTGAGCAAAAGAGAGACAAACAACTACTGGATCACAAGGGGAGAAATCGAGAGATAAGTGATGCCATAAGATGAAACAACATTAGAATAATTGGGATTCAAGAAGAAGAAAGAGAGAGAGGAGCAGAAGGTATATTGGAGAGAATTATTGGAGAGAATTTCCCTAATATAGCAAAGGGAACAAGCATCAAAATCCAGGAGGTGCAGAGAACACCCCTCAAAATCAATAGGAATCGGTCCACACCCCGCCATCTAATAGTAAAATTTACAAGTCTTAGCAACAAAGAGAAAGTCCTGAAAGCAGCACGGGACAAGAAATCTGTAACATACAATGGTAAAAATATTAGATTGGCAGCAGACTTATCCACAGAGACCTGGCAGGCCAGAAAGAACTGGCATGATATATTCAGAGCACTAAACGAGAAAAACATGCAGCCAAGAATACTTTATCCAGCTAGGTTATCATTGAAAATAGAAGGAGAGATAAGAAGTTTCCAGGACAAACAAAAACTGAAAGAATTTGTAAACACCAAACCAGCTCTACAGGAAATATTGAAAGGGGCCCTCTAAGCAAAGAGAGACCCTAAAAGTATTATGAGAAAGGACCAGAGACAATATACAGTAATAGTCACCTTACAGGCAATACAATGGCACTAAATTCATATCTCTCAATAGTTACCCTGAACATAGGGGCACCTGTGTGGCTCAGTGGGTTAAAGCCTCTGCCTTCAGCTCAGTTCATGACCCCAGGGTCCTGGGATCGAGCCGGTATCGGGCTCTCTGCTCAGTGGGGAGCCTGCTTCCTCCTCTCTCTCTGTCTGCCTCTCTGCCTACTTGTGATCCCTGTCTGTCAAATAAATAAATAAAATCTTTTAAAAAAACAAAAAGTTACCCTGAACATAAATGGGCTAAATGCTCCCAATCAAAAGACAAAGGGTTCCAGAATGGATAAAAAAAAAAAACCTATCAATATACTGCCTACAAGAAACTCATTTTAGACCTGAAGACACCTCCAGATTGAAAGTGAGGGGGTGGAAAACAATTTACCAATGGACATCAGAAGAAAGCTGGGGTGGCAATCCTTATATCAGATCAATTAGAATTTAAGCCAAAGACTATAATAAGAGATGAGGAAGGACACTATATCATACTCAAAGGGTCTGTCCAACAAGAAGATCTAACAGTTTTAAATATCTATGCCCCTAACATGGGAGCAGCCAACTATATAAACCAATTAATAACAAAATCAAAGAAACACATTGACAAGAATACAATAATAGTAGGAGACTTTAACACACCCCTCCCTGAAATGGACAGATCATCCAAGCAAAAGATCAACAAGGAAATAAAGGTCTTAAATGACACACTGGACCAGATGGACATCACAGATATATTCAGAACATTCCATCCCAAAGCAACAGAATACACATTCTTCTCTAGTGCCCATGGAACATTCTTCAGAATAGATCACATCCTGGGTCATAAATCAGGTCTCAACAGGTATCAAAAGATTGGGATCATTCCCTGCATATTTTCAGACCACAATGCTCTGAAGCTAGAACTCAATCACAAGAGGAAATGTGGAAAGAGCACAAATACATGGAGACTCAACAGCATCCTTCTAAAGAATGAATGGGTCAACCAGGAAATTAAAGAAGAATTGAAAAAAACCATGGAAACAAATGATAATGAAAACACAACGGTCCAAAATCTGTGGGACACAGCAAAGGCGGTCCTGAGAGGAAAATATATAGTGATACAAGCCTATCTCAAGAAACAGGAAAGGTCTCCAATACACAACCTAATCCTACACCTAAAGGAGCTCGAGAAAGAACAACAAAGAAAGCTTAAACCCAGCAGGAGAAGAGAAATAATAAAGATCAAAGCAGAAATCAATGAAATAGAAACCCAAAAAACAATAGAACAAATCAATGAAACTAGGAGCTGGTTCTTTGAAAGAATTAATAAGATTGCTAAACCCCTGGCCAGACTTATCCAAAAGAAAAGAGAAAGGATCCAAATAAATAAAATCATGAATGAAAGAGGAGAGATCACAACCAACACCAAAGAAATACAAAAAATCATAAGAACATATTATGAGCAACTCTATGCCAACAAATTTGACAATCTGGAAGAAATGGAAGCTTTCCTAGAGACATATAAACTGCCAAAACTGAACCAGGAAGAAATAGAAAACCTGAATAGGCCCATAACCAGTAAGGAGATTGAAACAGTCATCAAAAATCTCCAAACAAACAAAAGCCCAGGGCCAGATGGCTTTCCAGGGGAATTCTACCAAACATTTAAAGAAGAATTAATTCCTATTCTCCTGAAACTGTTCCAAAAAATAGAAATGGAAGGAAAACTTCCAAACTCATTTTAGGAGGCCAGCATCACGTTGATCCCCAAACCAGACAAGGATCCCATCAAAAAAGAGAATTACAGACCAATATCCTTGATGAACACAGATGCGAAAATTCTCACCAAAATACTAGCCAATAGTATCCAACAGTACATTAAAAGGATTATTCACCACGACCAAGTGGGATTTATTCCAGGGCAGCA
>ML110744.1:10184-35561 GCA_003697995.1 Taxidea taxus jeffersonii
GGGCTAGAGGCGGCCGCCGGGAGGGCGCGCGGCGTCGGAGACATGTCCAGGAGGAAACAGAGCAACCCCCGGCAGATAAAGCGTGAGTCAAACTTTGCCCGCCGGCCCCGACCCCCGGCGGCCCCCACGGGCGCGCCCCCCGCGGCCGGCCGGCGGCCTCGCGCGCCCGCGACCTTCACCCCGCGCCGCGCCCCCCGCGCCGTGCGCCAAGCGCGCGGTAATCTAATCTCCGCCGGCCGGCCGGGCCCCCGCGTCGCGGCTCGGGCACCCAGGGGCCGGCCGCGAGGGGCGCCCGCCGGGGGGGGCCGGGAGCGGGGGACTGGGGGCGCGGCCCCCTCGCGCGCTGCCCCTCCCCCGCGCCCCCGAGATGGTGCGGCGATAAGGCGGCCCGGATCTGGGCTCAGATAAAGTTTAAAATATTCCATTCTGCAAGTCCCATCCTGATAAGATCGCTCTGTCGGGACGGGCTGAAATTGTGATCTTATCTCGCCGCGCGGTTGACTCTCCCAGGCTTTGTATCTAGAGGGAGAAACAGAGAGACCTGGGAGCGAGGGGGCACCCGGGCCGCGTGGAAGTGCACGACCAAGTGGCGGGGACCGGCCCGCGCCCACCGGCTCTCCTGCGGGCCCGGGAGCCGCGTGGCTGGGGGCGGGGGCGGCCACGGCAGTCGGTGCGCTCGGACTCCCGCGTCCCGTCGCCGGGGTCTCAAACTCCAGCCTTCCCTGCCTGGGGACTGCCTCCTGGAGGTCCGACCTGACTCCGTCCCGGCCGAGGCCGCACGTGTAGCAACACCCACCCCCTTAACCGAGGGGCTACTCCGCGTCAGGGCAGGGGGGCTTCCGGGGACTCGGCCCCAGGCCACGGTCGCCTCTGCGCGTGTCCCAGGTTGGTCGCCGATTCCGGCCCGCGGGCCCCTCCCCAGGGGCCCGTGCGGCCGCTGAGTTCATGCTGCCCATGCCCAGTGATAAAGCGCCGCGCACTCTGGGCCGCCCGGCTGCGCGAGGAGCGAGAGCGCGCGCGCACAGGAAGCGCCGCTCCCCACCCCACGCCAGTAACTTCGCGCCTCTCGCCCAGGGCCGGGGTACGGGGGTTCCTCCGGGGGTCGCATCTCCCAGGCAAGATGGGAAGCGACGAGGGGAGGCCTCCAGCCCGAGGCACCCGGGCTGTCCGCAGGACCACGGCCACCAGGATCCCGTGTGCGCGCGCCTGGGGGGCGTGTCTACCCCCCAGGTCCTAGGCAGGGGGAAAGCAGGCAGGAACCTGGGTTCCCGTAACCCACTCCCTCAGTGTGCAAGCGGGACCTGTTTTCCGAAAGTCGCCTTCTATCAAGTCAACTTAAGTATTAAAACCACCCACAGGTCCCGATCTGCGCTCATTCTCTGGTTTCTTTTTCCCCTCCTCCCCTGTGCGCCTCTGTTCGGTCTGTTCTCGTGTGTGCGTGTGTGTGTTTCAGCGTGATGAGAAGCACAGATAGCGCGGGCAGGGAGATCTCAGGCTGGGAACCGATCAGCAGCGCCGATAAGGCCTGGAGCCGGGCGAGCGCCCGGGCCCAGCTGGGTCGGCCGAGCGGTGCCTTGGGGACAGGGACCGCATCAGGCACGCAGAGGACCCCCGCTGCTGGCCCTCCGCGCGGCCAGGATCCGGGCAGGGGTGGGGGCGCGGCCGGCGGCACCGGGCACCCTCCCTGCGGCACCCCGGGCGCCTCCTCCCTCTGGCAGATCTTGGCGCGTTAAGATGCGAGCGCTGATTGTCACCAAGCGGCGGCGCCCGCCCGCCCTCCCTCTGCCCGCGGCGGTGCGTGCGGCCCTCGCAGCTGTGCGCCCGCCGCGCTAGCCTCACCTGCGACCGGGCCGCGGGTGTGGAGGGAAGGGGGCCGGGCGCTTGGGGCCACCGCCCCCTGCGCCCTCACCAGAGCCGGGGCGCAGCTGCCCGCGCCTCTGTGCGCCTTTTGTTCCGCGCGGAGATAGATGTGCCGTGCTGATAAGGCGCGCAACCGATGGCGGAGGCGATAGGCGCTTCCATTTATTAACTTCAAACGTGGGAGCGGGGGAGGGCGAGGCAGGAGCGCGGCCTTGGCCGGCCAGATGGCCGAGACGATAGGCTGGGCCGAGCTGGCTGGGAGCGCGAGGCAGAGCCCAGCTCAGGACCCCCGGCCCGCGGAGCTTTCCTCCCGCCCGGGTCGATGTGAGCTCCGATAAGCGCGGGGCGGGTCGGCCGGATGGCGATCGCCAAGAGCGATAAGAGGCCTTATCTATGGCCACCAGGCCCGGCCGGGTTCGAGGCAACAACAGCGTGGGGGACTCGTGGCTGGAGGAGTGGGGGCCTCAGACCCGGGCCAGGGCGGGGGCAGGGTGAGCGGGGGTCCGCGACGGGTCCTGTCGGCGAGTTTTCTTCCCAAACATACTTAATCGCCAAGAAGTTGATCCTCCCCTGCGGGTGGTACAGTCCGTCAAAATGAAAGGAAAGTGACTCCGGGCTGGCCCAGAGCTGCGGGGGGGAGGGGAGGGGTCACCCGCCCGATTCCCACGAGAGGGTGTGAGATAGCCCGAGGAGGGTTTGTCACCTCCAGCACCGGTGGCTTTTCCCCCTTGAGTGGTGCTGGGATTGGTGTGCGTTCCTGGCAAGTTTAAGTGTAGCCTCCTTGGAGTTTTATTGAAAAAAATCAAGGTGGATTCTGTTTCCGAGGCTGAGTTTGGGGCAGGGGCAGTGTGCTGATGGTTTCCCAGCTGGTCCCCCAGATCAGGATGGAAGACCCGCCTTGACTCACTCAGCGGAATCTTTATTGAGCACTTGCTGTATGCATGCCCTGGCTCCCAGCCCTGTCTTAAGTGGGGGGTAATAGGTGGAAGTCCAGTCCGAGATACGTCCCAGAAGGGGGTACCTTCAGCCAGGTCAGCAGTAGGCCCCCGTGGAGGGACCTTGGACAATGGGCCCGCTCAGTTTCCAACTCTGAGAAGTGGGATGGTGATTCCTGGCTGTCGTCAGGGGTGTGAAGGGCTCAGAGGCAAGGGATGCTAGGGAAGGGATGTCATGGTGAAGAGGTGAGGCAGGTGGGGCCAGGCCTCAGTTTCCCCCCTCTGAAAAATGCTGGCAGGTCCGACTGGTGTTGTCAAGGGAACCCCTTGGCAGGGGGAGGCCCCTCGGGGACCATGAGCTCAGATACCCAGTAGAAACCCAGGCCCGAGGGGTGGAGGGCTTCCAGCAGAAGCTGGGGACCTGCCCCGCCCAGCCCCCTCCAGCAGCCACTGCCTCTCCTGGGAGGGTGGTGTTCACACGTCCTCTGAGTTTGTTTAAGCAAAGTACTGGTGGCCGCAGGGTGACTAATTCACTCTGAGCTTCACACCCGGCACTCTCTCCAGCAGCCCGGGCCCTGCCTGCAGGACTGGCGGGGCCTTCTGGGTGAGGCCCCTGGGGCGGGGGGAGGTGGTCTCCCCTCGAGTTTTCAGGAACGTAAGAGGGATTTTCTGCACGAGACTGTGCACAGTCTCCTCCCAAGTACGGGAGGCATACGGGGGTCGGCCTGGCCCCGCGGCGTCCCCTCACTGGGATGGCAGAGGGGTGAAGAGAGAGGGGGACCTGGCCACCTGGCTTGTCCTGATGCAGAACCCACATGGGCATTTCACTTGCCTTCCACAGCCTCAGTTTCCCCTCTGTGAAAGACAGGTGTGACGGTGCCTGCCATCCCGGGGTCAGCAGGGACGTAAGTCCTGTCCTCCGCTGGCCCTGGGGACACGGGACCGATCTATGGTGAGCCCAGGGGACAAAGGGCCGGAGGCCAGAAGGGCCTTGCCCATGGGTCCCCAGCCCTGAACCTGGACTTGAATGGTCCAGGTGGACCCTGGAGCCCCCCTAGCCCCATCACCCTGAGGTTGGGTTCCGCCCTGGCTCTGGATGGTTCTTGGTTTTCCTGCACACCTGGGCCTCAGGCAAGATGCACCGCTCACTCATGCACTAGACAGTAATGACATTAACAATAGCTAATACTTAAGGTTACATGTTAACTTCAAATAGGTCCTATCCTTACCACCTTTCCATCTGGGGAAACCGAGCTTAAGTTTCTCCCCCAAAGAAGTGGCAGAGCCAGAGCCGGAATGCAGGCAGCCCTCCCCGAGCTCTGGACCAGCCTGCCTGGAGCATCACCTTGTCAGACAAGCATTCCTCTTGTCTGTCCACCCCCAGGCATATCCGGCTTCAGTCTCTGCATCTGTGAAATGGGCCTTTGGGAGCGGCGCTGCTCTGGGTCCTTCTCCAGCCCAGCCTTGGCTGAATCTCCCAGGGCCTCCTTCCTGAGACGTTGCTGCACAGGGGTGCTCCCTGGGGAGACCGAAGCCAGCCCTGCCCCAGGGCCTGAGCCCTGGCAGAGTCCAGGCTGCCCAGCCAGCCCCTCCCCAGAGGTCACTGGGAGCCCAGCATGGCACCAGCCCTGCCAGGGATTTAAATGGGTCAGTTGGGGAAGAAAGGAGGAGGGAATGTGATGCCATTAATTGTACCCCTTATCTTCTGTTTCTATGCCAACCAGACGTTCCTGGGGCTTGACGGACTCGTGAATAATAGTCCCAGCCCGTCTATCTGCCATCGACGGGCCTCCTCCTGGAGGCAGCTGTTGCCCGCTGATTGGTATCGCCAAGCACAGGGACCCAGGCCTGGGTCCACGCTCGGGCTCCTGCCCACCCAGCCACCATACCCCTGGAGCTGCCCCAGCGTCCCTGTTCCCATTTCACAGGAGGGGAGACTGAGGCCACAGCCACGTGTTTACTCTCTGGACCTTGTGTACTGCTCCCCATTCAGCAGGAGTGGCCTGGGGTGCAGGGGCTTCCAGAAGTGGGCACAGTAACACCTGCAGAGGGAGCTGGCCTCCACATGAACCTCCTGGCCTGCTGTGTTCTAGCCGAGAGGGGAGGATTTCTCTCTGGCATGTTTCAGTCTTAGCCCCAGGGCCTTTGCACAGGCAGCACGGATCTCTGCTGCCTGGGTATGGGGACTGGATCTGTCCTGTCCCCACATAGTGGGCTTTCCAGAACTCTGTCACATAAATGACCTAATGGATACACAGTGTGAAATGGTTGTAGGACTATGGGCAAGGCCCTCCCAAGTGAGCCTCAGTTTATCCATCTGCAAAATAGGGATGATGACATTGCTGGTCCCTGAGCACAGCCCTGAGAATCCAAGGGAAATTCACATCGTCTGAGAGAGCGCCACTCCTGCCTCCCCTCCGCTCAGCTTCCTGGCTGAGTGGCCTTGGCGAGTGTCTTTCATTCCCAGTGCCGGTTTCCTCATCTGTAGAATGGGTATAACACGGTGCCTTCTCATGCAGCTGTGCCAAGGGCCCGAGTAGGACCCGGATACTGTGGGTGCCTAACGAACAGCAGCCTTTGGAGCACAGCCAGCGTCCCAGCTTAGGATGGGAGCCCGGGCTGTTTGTGGCTGGATGACATGGTGCTCCCACGCACCCCCGGGGCCGGTGGGTGGACTGAGGACAGAGACCCCTTCTCCTGGGCCCTGAGGGCTTGTATCCCCACCCTGTCCCTACACAGGGAGCAGAGGCTTTGTGCTCCAGGCCTGGGCTGCCCTCATCTCCAGAGTGGGAGGCCACCACAGAGGGGCCACCGCTTGGCCTTAGGTCCTGACCTCACCGTGACCCTGAGGACAAATGACTTCTCGGATCTTAGTTCGCACTTTTGAAGCAAGAGCTTGATAACACCACCTCCTTCCTGGGGTCTTTATTCGAGGCTTGTGAGATGGCAAGTGCCACCTGTGAAGTGTGGTCCCAAGGTCACGTCCTTGGTGGATGCGGCCGCCCTGGTCGCTGCTTGTTGCGCTACTGAGATTTTGCCGGGAGCCTGGAGGACTGGACGCTTCACGCAGAGCCCTGTCTCTGGCCTCCCTCCTCCCGCCTCGGTGTTACTTTCTGCTGGGGATGTGCCACACCCGGGCTGGGCCGGCCCCACAAGCCCTCAGTCCTTCCCCTGCCCGAGGGTCTTACCTGCCCTTCTGGCTCTGCCCAGCAGCATTATGGGCTCACCTGGCTTCCAGGTGAGAGCCCTGAGGCCCTGGGGCACTGGGACGAGCTGGAGGCTGTGGGATGGAAGCTGCATCTGTGGACCCCAGTGGTGGGCAGAGCTTCTCTGGGGCGCACTGGCTTGCCCCTCAGGCCACCTGTCCCAGGACCTCTCTAGCCCACTCTTCCCCCTCCTCCTTCTCCCTCTCCCAAGGCCCCATGTTTGGGGGAAGGCAGTGTCCCCGCTGGGTCAGGAATGTGGCAGCTGACCTTGGGCCAGAGCTGGGTTAGGGAGATAAGCCGGCCCCTCCCCTCCACCTCCCCTAGACCCGAGGCTGTGCACTGCCAGAGCCCGGCTCTCCCGGCTGCAGAAGAGGAGAGAGGGTGCTGGGGTACCACTTCCAGGAGCCTGAGCACGGGCAGAGCTCAGACCAGCCCTGGTGCTCCTGGTTCCTTCGGTCCAGGCGCCGCAGTGGGGACAGAGACCCAGCCAGCCAGCCGCTGCTAGCTCCCATCTGCTAAGTGCATCCCCTCCTGTGATTCTCCTGGACGCCTGCCAAGGTTGGGGTTCTCAACCCATTGTGCACACAGAGAAGTGGAGGACCAGAGGGCACGTGGCTACACCAGGGTCACCCAGCACATGAGCAGTATAGAAGCAGGTTTGAGGAGGGGTCTACAGAAGGCTGGGGGCCTGTGTCCTAGGCCTCCCAGAAATCGTAGGCAGCTTGCTTCCTGGGAAGGAAGGGATGGCCACCGTGTGGGCTCTGATCGTGGATGCCTCCAGAAGCTTCCCTGTGGGCGGCCACAGCCAAGGACAGGCCAGAATCCTGGGGTTAAGGATAAGACTCTGCAGAGTCACAGAAGTTGCCCTGCCTTCCCGAGGCTCAGTCTTTACCTTCCCAAGACGGGATGATATGACGATGCCAGGCTGGGCTCTGAGGGTGCCGAGACCTCCTGCGAGCCTCCAAGCCTCCGCTTCTCCCACGAAGCGGAGCACTGATTCCGACGGCTCAGGGTGGGGGAGGCTGAGACCTGGTGTAGGAGGCGCGGCTGGGTTCAGAGCTGGGGGTCATCGGGATTGCGGGACAATTAGAGTGAAGAGCACGGAGGATCGTCTGTCCTCTCCTCAGTCCCCCGGGCCTGCTTCCCACCAGTTCTTCTTGGTGTCTGACTCAAGCCCTCCAGCTTTCCCAGTCTGCCCTGGGTGCCCGCACCTGTCACAGGCCTCCTGCCTCAATGTCCCTTTTCTCCGTCAAGCCTCCACCCTGCAAGTGAGACCCAAAGAGCAGGAGGGGAAGAGGGCCCAGGGCCTGGTGGTCATGGCTCCGTCCTGCAGCGGGCCCTCCACTGGGACAGGGCCTCGCAGGCAGTGGTGGGTCTGTCCTGGGCTCTCCCGGATTCTCAGCCCCTGGGGAGGGCTAGGCGGCTGTCCAGGCATCAGGTGCTGGGATGACTGAGACCCAAGAGAAGGCCTCGGCTCAGAGCCTCAGGCAGCTGCAGGATCTCACGTGGCCTCCCCTGCCCAGTGCAGACCCAGCTTGTCCGGGGCCCCCCACTCATCCTGCCGTAGAACCTCCAGATACCTGCTCATGCCTTTCCTCCACGCCCTGCTGAGGGGCGCTGAGTGGTTAACCCAGTGCACAGAGGAAACAGGCTTCGTGGGTTTTCAGAGGGACGGCTGCCGCCGGAGCTCCCCACCCCAGGGGAGGGGAGAGGATGGCTGCAGCGGTGGTTTCCATGGGGAAGAGCTCTCCTGGCTTTCCGTTGGCCCGGCAACACCCACCCTCGAGTCCAGGAAACGGAGGCCTTCCTGCAGTTCCGGGCAGTGTCCAGCTGTGGTCTCCAGGCTGTTTCTCACTGGCCGTATGACCTTGGGCGAGTCCCTTCCCCGCTCTGTGCCCAGGTGGCTGCTGCCCTGCCCTCGAGCTGCAGGAGAGGAACCAGAGCCCCAGTCGACCCATCTATACCCGGGGCAGTTCCTGGGACCCTTGGAGTCAGATGGGGAGCTCCGTGCAGGGGCCGGGCCACAGGGGAGACTCTTGCCCCACACCTCAGATGCCCCTCTGAGCACTCAGTCCTCGCAGGGTGGGGACTTGGGGTCCCTTCTTTTGAATGAATGGAAGCGTTCCACGTATGGCCTGTGGGTTGTTCCATGCAAGAGGGCTGAGGGCAGTGGGAGGCCCTTTCACATTTGAGGGGTGCAGTGCGTGTGCCCCAGGCTGCCAAGGGGCCACGAAGCCAAGCCTCAGATCAGGACCTGCAGGGGAGAGAGGCCACAAAGGTGTCCTCACCCTGCTGTCTTTGTTACTGATGTTTCTGGCTCCTGGGTCTTAGAGCCTGGCAAAGGCCCCAAGAAGGGGCCACCTGGTAGGAAAGCGTGCTGTTCCCATCCTCTCCCCCATCACACTCTGTCACTTCACGGGCCTGGCACAGCTCAGGAAGGCTCGGGACCCCTGAGACCCTGAGCTAGTTTCCTGCCTCAGTTTCCCCTCCTGTGCCGCATGCCCATGCCCCGCCCTGTCCAAACCAAACATTTTCCCAGAGTACAGAGAGACTCCTGACATTCACCGTGGTGGCCTTATGCTGGGGGGGACACCCAGGCCCTCAGGGGCCCCAGCCAGGCCGGCTGTCCCCCCTCCCTCCTGGCTTTGCCGGCCGAACTCCAGTCCTCCCGGAACTGTCTGCCGGCCGGGCCTCTGGCAGGCGCAGGTTTCAGCTCCTGTGATAACTCGGAAAGTTGAACTGGCCCCATTACGGCGCTGAGATGGTTGGCGAGATACGGCCTTGATAATGGGGGAGATACGGCGTCTCCGTGGCCAATAGCCCAGCCTCTCCGCCCATTAACATTCCCCACCAGAGATCCGTTCCCGCCGCCGATCTCCTCCGTTTCCACTCCTCCCGCAGATAAGAATGGAAATTCTGACTTCATAGCTCACTGATTAAAGTGTCTGGATTTCTTGATAATACACAGATAAATTATGTTTTTGAAAAAGAAGGTAGGAAGGAGGGTGGGGATGGTGAGGGCCCTGGAGGGGAGCCCTTGGCCCCCCCGCCAGCCTCTCCTGGCCCCCGGGGCCGGCCGTGAACCTCAGCCTGTCCATCCTGCCCCTCACAGGCCTCTGTACCGACGCAGTATCCGGGGGCCCGGCCGGGGAGGGGAGAGCTTGGGCGTCCACTCAGAAAAGCAACAGTGGAAGAGGAGGCATGTTGGAAGGAAGGGGACCCCCGGCCTGAGGGGTGAACCTCATGGGGGGGGTGGGGGCAGGGGAGAAGGATCCAAGGTGCTGCAGCTGGAGCCTGCCCCGGCCGGCCGGGCTCTGTCCGGGTGTGTGCGCCTCAGTTCCATCCTCTGTCCAGGGGGCCCCAGGGCAGGGTCTCCGCTGTCCCCGGGGAACCCCGAAGGGTACCTGGTCACACAGTGCGTGCCCAGTCGATGCAGGGACTGCGCTGAGCTCCGAGAGGGAGGGGCTCTCGGCCCCCTGGCTTCCCTGGCCCGCCAGCCCCACTGCACTTGTGACGGTCGACGCCCGGATGGGGCGACGGTACCATCTCTGCGTCTGTCTGGATAAAGCCGCCTCCTTCAGCTGATCCGAGATCCTGCGGTGATGGCAGTGCGATTAGCAGCGATTAGGGCCCCGCATGTGGCTAATCCCCCTGCTGAGGGACAGGCACGGCAGCCACGTGGGAGCCAGGCACTCGCAGCTGTGCCAGAGGGGACGCCGAGGCCGGGGGTGGGGGGCACGACACCCCCCAGGGTGTGCCTGGGGCTCCCCACGGGCGCAGCCTTGCAGGTCATCCTTCCCCTTTCCTGTAGTTCTTTTTTAAGCGTCTCAGGACACGACATTTCTCTGTGATCCCAGAGGCAGGAGGCCTGAGTGGGCAGTCAGCAACGTTTCCGACGTGATCTAGGACGCCACAGTCCCAGCAGTCCTAATGGTGGCCATCGTCAGCTGGTAGCTCGGTTTACTGAGCACCTTCTGTATGCCAGGCCTGGGCTTGACCTGTGATACCCTGTAGAGTCCCAGCAACCCTGGAAAGGTGCCACCTCTGACCTCGTTTCTTCTCAGAAGAGGACTCAAGGGGCAGAGAGGTTGAACAATCACCCAAGGTCACACAGCACAGGAGGGAGCAGGAGAGACTGACTTGCAGTCCTAGTCAAGGTCTGGGCCTCCATCATAGCTGGAGGTTCTGGGGCTGTTTGTAGCCATAGCCCCCTCCTCCTTCCATTTAGGGAGAAAGGCCCAGGTACAGAGGGTGAGTGAGTGTTTGGGACGACACAGACCTGTCTGGAGTCAGGAGACGATGGGGCGCCTCTACTCCTGCTTATCTTTGGGGTCATTTCATCTGCCCCCAGAAAATAGGTTCCTTTGGTGATAAAATTGGTTTCTTTCTGTCTTTTGGGTCTTGTTTTGTTTCACTATTCTAGAGGAAGTCAGCTATTTCCAGTAAAACGTGTGCACGTGTGGGGGAGGAAGACAAGCGTAGTCTGGGGTGACCACGGTTCACATTCTGCCCCTTGGGCGGCTAGCCTGGGCAAGTGACTTTATGTCCCTGGATGCCAGTTTCCTCGTCTGTGCAGGGGGCATAATCATCATTCTGGCCAGCCATGTGTAGTGGGGCCCTGTCCTCCAGGGACGTGTGCAGGGGTTGGGGTCCCCAGGGCTGGGGCTGCCTCCCCACGCCCTCCCTGCCTGCTGCATACCGTCTGTGAATCCCACCAGCATTGTTCCTGGACTGATTTTGGCAAATAGCTCCAGGGTGTAGAGGTGTGAACCCCCCCTCTTCCTCCCCCCCCCCCTTACACAGTGCTGTGGAGAGTTCTAGAATATTTATCCTGTGGCCTTGGGAGTATGGCTTCCAGAGCCAGAGGGAATGCAGAGGGCATATGGGGGTCTGGCTAGCCCCTGCTGCTGTGGCTCACAGGCACAGCCTTGTTGCAAGACTCAGTTTCTGCATCTATAAAATGGGGCTGAAGATGCTGAGGCCAACCCCAGAGACCTAGGGCAGCAATGTCTCCCTGTCCTGCCCAGCTATGCCCACAGGGCCTCACAGGCCTTCTGGAGAGAGGGGCTCAGCGCCCAGTCTCCAGGCCACTAGCCTCTGGGCCTCCCTGCCCTCGTCATTGCCCCTTGGGGCCCTTCTGTGGAGCCACAGGGTAGAGGTGCAGCCGTGTTCCCCGTTGTATGCACAGTCCTCAGGAACCCCACGCTTCTGGTCGGGAGCTGGGGGGGCCAGGGCTCTGGGCGTGGGACACAGCAGGGGGGATCTGGGCCACCCCTCGGTTCCCTGGCTTGGGGGCTGGGGGTGGGCTGTGTTCCACCCTCCTCACCCCCAACAAAAAAGAAAAAGGAACTCTGATAAAGGCAATAGTTCCGTGTGGTGGAGGAACCCCTATCGCCTTATCTATCTGCCTGCTGGCTCCCAGCCGGTGTGCAGCTCCCCTTATCTCACCCCACCAAAATGCCAGGAACAGAAGCCCGTGCACACTCACACTCACCCCGGGAGCCCACCGCCCAGCAGTTCACGGAGCCGGGGATCGTGATGCCACTACCTAGGGGGGTGGGGTCCTCTTAAAATCATCATCATCTTCATCATTGTTTTGCGAAGGAAACCAAAAAATAACCCTCCCTGGGGAGACGCGGCTCTAAATAAGCTGCCCCCAAGAGGCCTCCCTGCAGGAAAATAACCTGGCCTTGGGATGAGGGGCGAGGTCCCAGCTGTGCGCTGCTGTCCTGGTTATGTGACCTTGGGTCAGTGTCTTCCCCCCTCTGAGTCACTCCTAACGGGCGGGGGGCGGGGCAGGGAGTCCGAGGATTTAAGGGAGCTTTAGAGGAAAAGGAAGAGCATGTACTATAACCGAAGTCCTCCCTGTGTGGCAGGTGGCCATTTTGTGTCCCGACTTGAGTCTGGGGCAGGTTAGCCAGAGGTTGGCACCCCAGGATCTGCTCCCTCAGAGGCCAGAGCCCGGCCCCCCAGCGCCCCGAGCCCGCCCCCCCAGAGCCCAGCGCACCCCCACCCCACACCCCGCAGCACCCAGCCCCCTGCCCCTAGCCTGGCCCCCCAGAGCCCAGCCCAGCCCCCCAACAACTTCTCCCCAGGCCCCGCCCCCACGTCCCGGGGGAAAAGGGCCTAATCTTCACGCCTGCAGCCAATGGAAACGGACATGCAAATGAGCAGGAGTGAGGCCTGGGGATTGGCTGAGCTCCATGTGTGAGGCGGGGCCTCTTCTGGGGGGTGGGGCTCTGGAGGAGCCCTTAGTTTATGGAATGGGGGACACTGCCTTGCGCGGACCTTGACCCCGTAATGGAAATTCCCCCCCAGCTCTGGATGGGCCAGCCTTTCTGGGACCTTGCTTCTGGGGCCATCTGTTTGCCCAGGTTCATGGGGATGGACAGTTTGGCCTCTGAATGACCTCTTTCTGACCCTCAGAGCCCAGACCCCCACAGCCTGAATTAGGGGACCAGGACTTGGGCGTTCCCGAGATCAGCCCCGCCAATTCTGACTCCCAGATGGGAACACTGAGTTCAAAAATGGGGTGGGGCAGCTCAAGGCCGGCCAGCTCCCCCTCCCTGTGTCTGGGGCACCTCCAGACTCTGTGCAAACTGTCCTCCCATTTCTGCCCCCCCCCATGAGTTTTATCCAGGACCTCACACTGCCAGTTTCACTGTACCCCCAGGCTGGGATGGGGCCGTGGTACCATTTTAATGACTGAGAGTCCTGACCCATTTTCCAAGCCTGCGTTCCTGTTAATAAAATGGTCCGGTCTGTCTGCCTCTCAGGGCACTTTCTGTGTACTCTGATGACCACCGTCAGCTCCCTGGGCCTCAGTCTCCCCATCCACACAATGAGGGCTGAAACAGGAGTTTCCCAGGGGGGTTCTTAGTCTATCTGTGGCTAGGCTATGTTCTAGAAACTTGGAGTCTTTCAGATTTTCCATTTTCAAAAATTTATATAACAGGAGACCGTGTATGCATGAAGTATTCAAGAAGCTCTGGGGGATTCTCACTGTGTTCAAAGTCGCTCTGCACCCCACAGATTGTCTTGGCGGTGAGATGGGGGCCTGGTTAGGCCCAGCTGGCCCAGAGCCTGGCCAGGGGCTCCCCCAGTTCCACAGCACCTGCAGGACTCCATGACCCGAAAACCAGTCACAGGCGTGGGCGTTTTGTAAAAATGCATAAGTGGAAAATAGAGGGGCAAGGAGGGGACAGGTTCGAGTTGAGATCTAAGGGGAGGAAGTAGGGAGGGGGGCTGTTGGACCAGAACCAGACTGCCGCCATGTGACCTCCGCTGAGCGTCTTTACGCCCCCTTAAAACAGGGTGACCGTGCCTCCCAGGCCATGGAGTAAGAGGGACTTGGTGCTCAAGAGGGAAAGGACAACTCCTAGGACCTGTCCCCGGGGAGGGGTCTGGCAGCATTGGCCTTAGAGTCTGTCCCCAAGGGGCCTTCATTCTAGAGCAGCTCTGTCTCCCCAGGACAGCTCAGGGCATACAGGAGATGCTTAGTAAATACTTCCTCAACTGATTTCAAAATCTCCCCACCCTGGCCTCTGTCCCAGGAAAGCACAGCAAACCCAAGGGAAAAAGGAAATTGGAAGGAAAGCCAGTGCCTCCAGTGAGCACGGTCATGGACAGAGCTGTAGAGCCCAGGGAGCTGGGGTCATTACCAGCAGACAAGGAGGACCTGTCCCCTGCAGCAGGGCTGAGACTCGCTTCCTTGGAGGCTGGGTGCCTGGAATAGGGACAGCAGTCTGACTTCTGGGTGTCCTTATGTGTTCAGGCCTCCAACTTTGGCTGAGTCCCTGGTGTGCTTGGGTCCTCATCCAGGATCCCCGTGACCCTCACGGGGGCTCGGTCCCTGCCCTCATAACGCCCCAGGCTGCTGGGGAACAGAGAGAGAACACTGGAAATGAACCCTAAGGACAGAGAGGCCCCCTGGAGCTGGGACACTAGGGTCATGGAAGGTGAGGCGGCCGACATTAAGCAGAGACAGATGGTGGTGTCAAGGGTGGGGAAGAGCAATGTCGGCAGAAGGATCAGCAGAGGCGAAAGCTCTGAGCAGGCACTGAACTACCACGGGGTTAGGAGGGGGAATGATAGCCCCCACCAGGCGCTGACCAACTGGGTCAGGTCTGGGGTCAAATGCCAGCAGTGGCCCCAGGACAGGCACTCCCTTCCTGTGTGCCCTCAGCAGCCATGTCACCCGCCAGCCCAGGATGTGGGTAGGACACAGGAACCACGAGGCTCCTCCCCTCCCTCCTCCTCCTCCTCATGGACCAGACTTTTCCTCTCCATGTACTTTATCCTGGCCGGTGGCCTTGAGGACTCCAGATGCTAGCAGGGTCCTTGACCCGCCAGTGGCCAGAAGGTTTGGTTCCAAAGCTGTAATGTCCAAGCCCCGAGATGACCATCATCACTGTGGCTCTCATTCACCCTAGAGGGGTCAAGACCACAGCTGCACAGCATGGCTGCAGACCCCTTGGGCCAGTCACCAAGACCCCCGAGCCTCAGGGTAGCCTCTGGGCAGCCAGAGGTCTGCCCAGGACCGACCACTCATGGGATGGGTTAGTGCCCGTGGCTTCCCTCCCAGCCTTGACGCAGCCCCTAGCATACCCCAACCCACCAAGGTGGTGGGGAAGGCCACGTCACTGTGGAGGGCTGTGCACATGGCTAGGACATGCGTCTCTGAATCCCCTGGGACGGGAACAGGCACTTACGGAGTGCCTGCTGTGTGTTCCATGACACTGGGCTGCAGACCTCCCCCCCCACCACTATGATGAAAGATCCCAAAAGAAACTGTCCGCCCTGAGCACTCATTCCCGTCTCTCCTTCCTTCCTTGGCCCGGGGCTGCCTCTGCTCTCTCTAGAAACCTGAGGCTGATTTTCGAGTCCAGGATATAGGCACGGGGTCCGCCTGGCAGGGTTTGGGCCCAGGAGGGCCCCCCTCCAGCTTCTCCGACCCTATGGCTCTCTCTGGCCCTGGTGGGGACAATGTGTTCACTGGGCCAGGAGGTGCAGGCTCAGCCCTGCAGTCTCTGACTCCCCGTGGGACCAGGAAGCCCCCTCCACCCTCTGGGTGCCTCGGTTTCCCTATCTGTGCAGTGGGAACCCAGTAGAGTTGCTGCAGGGGACCTGGCCACGCCCAACAGGGAAAAAGACTGGCCCAGAGGCCCCAGCTCCTTCCTCCCTGCCTGGCATCCGCCAGGGGCTGGGGACACAGCCCCAGTACTGGTCTGCCCCGCCTGGGCGTAGACCCTGCTTCTGGCGCAGAGAGCAGCAGGACAGCCTGGCCGGGAGGAGGGGCCGCGGCGCCCCGGCGGGAATGCAGTCCCCAACCCCGGGCCTGGGAGAGCCCAGAGCCCGCTCCTCGGGACGGCGGGCATACAGGCGGCCCCGCGTGGCGGGAGAGCCAGCCCGGCGGTGAGGCGGTGGTCTGCGGACCAGCGCCCCGCCCGCGCCGGCGCCCACCCCCCAGATGGCAGGGAGGGTCCCGTCAGCCCCGCCCAGGCCCCCCCGAAGCAGTCCGCTGCATCCCGGCGATGGCTCCCCGAGCCCGGCCCCCTGGCCATCCACCAGCCCCTCTCCTCCCATCGGCAGCATCAGTGCGCGGCCCACGGCGTCCTTCGGGGGCGCGACTTCCCTGTCCCCGCCCGCGGCCGCGCCCGCCTCCTCCTCCCTCGGGCGGGGCCGCGGTCTCTGCCCCGCCACGTGGTGCGCGCCCCGCCCGGGGCTGGCGGTGCTCGGCGCTGGCCGCGGCAATCTCGGGCAATCTATCAGCGGCTATCGGGCCCATCGGAGGGCCGGGAGCGGCCAGGCCCAGAGATGGCGCCAAGCCCTCGCGGTGATAAAGTCTCCGAGCTCGGCGGTGATGAATGCTGGGGCGGTGCAGGCCGCGGATAGGATGTGGACTTGGCAGCCCGCGGCTCCGGCTGAAACCAATCTCTCCCTATCAGGCCGGCCGGGCTTTCCCAGGCCCGCTCCCCTTCCCTGCCTTACCTGGCCCGGCCCCTGCCCCTGGGGACCGGCGGGGGTCTGGCCCACTGGCCCTGGCCCTGGCCACGGCCCTGCAGGGAGAAGGGCCAGGCTGGAGACAGGGGAGGGTCCTGAGCAAGGCCAAGGGGGTGGCACCCAGCTCGGGGCTGCCTGGAGGCGGTGGCCGGTCTGGGCCCAGCGCCCACCTTGCTTCCCACCGTGGGAGAATAAAACCCTGGGCGACCGGAGCCCTCTGCCTGTTCCGCACCCATCCCTCGCTGCCCGGCAGGACCCCACCAAACACGGCCACTTCGGGGCCCCGCCCTGGCTGTTCCCTCTGCCTGGGCCGTTCTTGCCCTCACAGTGTAAGCAGCGTCTCCTGCGGTGAGAAGCCCCCCAGGCCAGTCCTCCCCACCGTTCGGCACCCCACACTCCAGTCCTTGCACGTCGTGGTGTGGGGGAGCGTGTCCCACCCCGGTCAGCGCCGGGTGCTCATAGCGAACCCCACCCCATACACGCTGTATGACGCTGTATGACAGCGTGTATGACCCGGTGTCATAGCACACGGGCGCCCGGTGGAAAAGGTCCTAGCGCCTGCGGACGAGCCACTGCCGGGGGGGGGGGGGTCTTCACTTCCCAGAGCCTTCTCCTCTGCAAGGTTGGAGGGTCGGGCCCGGGTGCCAGCCCTTTCCCACCCCTGCTGGTGCCCCTCCTCCACAGCGGAGAGGCCGACCGCTGTGCCCATGTGGCAGGGAGGGGTGTGCCGGCCTGGGCCACTTGGGGCAGAGCTGGCAGAACCTGGGTCCCGGCCTTGGGGAGCAGACAGGGGGGCCACCGAGCAGTCCCACAGCAGCCAGGCAGGGGGTTGACGAGGAAGGAGTGAGAAAGTCAGGGAGGCTTCTCCGCGCTGCAGAGCCAGGAAGGGAAACTGAGTCCTGGGGAGGGGAGCCACACAGGCCTGGGTGGGTGGGTGTATCGTCTATAAACAGGGATGGTGGGTGAGGCCTCGAGGGGAATGCAGGGCTCAGGAAGGGGAGCAGGCAGGCCCCCAGCAGCTCTCCTAGCTGGGAGACCTCCGGCATGTGTCTTTACCTCCCTGTGCCTGTTCCCCGGCTGCCCATGGGCCTTCTGGCCCTGCGAGGCCTCCGAGGGCAGCGTGTGCAGGGAGTGCCGGGCTTGGCCTGGGCCCCTGCCGGACATGGCTGCGGGGCCGGGTAGTTAAGCCCCCCGAGTTCCGCCTGTCGCTTATGGGGCTGGCCACAGGAGGAAGTGGTGGTGGCTGGGGCCGGGATCTGGATGCGGGACACCCCCGCCCCCGGTGTCAGCACCCTATCTCCTTTCATCTCACGTCTCCCAGCCTGGCGTCCTCACCCCCACCCAGGTGCTGTAAGCTGCCCACAGGGAGGGGGGCACACTCCTGGCCCCCCAACCCCAGCAAGAGGGCTCAGACTCCAAGGCTCCCTGCTGCCCGGGCCCTCTGCCACCCCCGATTCATGGTCACCATTCCCATGAGCACCTGCTGTGTGCCAGACGCCGTCCCAGGCACAGCCAGGGAGCCCGCTAATCCAGCGAACACCCTGTGGGCATCTGGGCAGCCGTGGGGTCAGCAGAGCCGGGCAGGGGTGGGAGCTCAGGCTGGGACGGCCTCTCCCAGAGCGAGATGGCTGCTCAGCGGCCCCAGTAAGGTTTGGCTCTCACACTGGGAGAGATGGGGAGCCGGGAGGCAAAGGAGCAGAGGAGGGCAGGTGGAGGTGTGGGGGGGGGAGTGTGAGTCAGGAGACGGGTGTGTCGTCAGAGTCCATGCTGAAGGCCCCAAAGGAGGGAGCTGGGGAAGCTGACTGGCCAGGTGCGGGGAGGGTGAGGCCTGGAGGAGGGGTGGCCGCAAAGTGAGAGGGGCCCGAGGCCCCAGGAGGCGTTCTTCCCTGCCCTTGGTTACTACCGCAGCCCCAAGGCGACATGGGGACACAGGGACTCATTTGCTGGCCCTTCCCACTTCACCTGCCTGCCGTCTGCCACCGAGGGGAAGGTTTTATGTTGTCCGGGGCACGGAACAGTGAGTTCTGGTCATTGCCAGCCCGCCCGAGGGGGCGTGGGGAGGAGCGCTGGGAGGTGCCAACAGGGTCCGCGGGGGCCGGGGGGGGGCACTCCTATACAGAGCCCCGGATTCTGAGGGCGCCCGGAAAGCTGGGGGGGCAGGTGACGATCCGCCCCGGGACGGCCCACACAGGCCCCCCGCCGCCCCCGTCTTGCAGTAATGCTGCTTGGAAAGCTGAACCACCGTTCGAAGGACTCTTCCTGTGTAGGAATCACGTCCAGTGAAATACTTCCAACGTGTTCAGAGCTGGAGTAGGTCACATGACGCTCACTCATTAGACGCGGTCCGTGCCCCCGAGAGTGGGGGGCCCTGCTTGGCACCGTCGACGGCACGCCCCGTTCTTTCTTGACGTGGGGGGCACCTCCCTGCCCTCGGCTGGCCCAGAGTGTGTCGGGACAGCGGCCGGTCGTCCTTCTGCAGCCTGCCTTACCTTGGACAGCACCCTGCTGCCCGCGCCACCCCCACACCTCCGCGGGCGGGCTCTGGCTGCTTGCTGGCCTCCCGAGGCCGCCGGTGCTGGGGGCTGGCTCGCGGACAGCACAGCACAGCAGGTAAACCCACAGTCTGTTATACACAGCCCTAGTGGGGACTGCCCAAGGCGGCGCTGCGGGGGCAAGCCTGAGAGGCAGAGGCTCTAGGACCCAGATGTCTGGGAGAGGCGTAGTGAGCTTCCCGCTGCAGGGGTATGCGAGTACCGGCAGACTGATGGTCGGTGGAGAGCCCAGCTGCCTGGCTGCCCAGCCCCCCGGCCGCCAGCGGCCCACTCAGGCAGTCGGGGGGCAGAGGTTCAGATACCCGCTCTCCCCCCTGGGCCAGGGTGCCTGCACCAGTAAGCCAAGGTTATGTCCCCAACATCCTCTTGTGGTTGCCCCAGGCTATCAGCAGGGACTGACTCTGTGTTGAAGAAGCCACTGGTGGGGCCACAGCAGAGGCCTGTGGGCCCCTCCCAGCCCAAGCCCCTCGAGGCCCCAGGGGCAGGTGGCCAGCACCGCCGGGCAGCTTCCCTCCCCGCCCGAGCAAGGGAGCAGACCACCTGCAGATAGGCAGAAGCCCCAAGAAGGCCCGGTCTGTGTGGGAAGAGTCTGCTGAGGTCCGAGGGCTGAGGAGGCCTTCAGCAGGCAGAAGGGGCAGCCTGGGAAAGGCCCCGTGGCTGGTGGGGGTGGGCAGATGTGGGCCTCTTCGGGCCATGGTGGGGTATGGATCAAGGGTGCGGTGGACCCGCCCTAGGAAGCCGGGCTCCGCGCAGTGTGTGCACCGGGCCTCCCCAGAGCTCCGTCTCCCTCCTGTGGGTGCCTGCATCCCTCCTGGGGAGCCCCCGCCCCTTTGAGGCTGTAAGCTCCTGGGAGGCAGTGGGCCAAGACCCTGCCTCTGTTCTAAATGTTCGAGAAACTACGTTAAGTTCCATTAAATGGACTCCTCCCCCCAGGCCTCCGTCGCTTCCACTGGGATCTAGAACCTGCCCCTCCGCCCCCCACTGCCACCTGTGTGCCCGCCTGTCACCCTCTACGCCCCTTTGCTGTCGTGCCCTGCCACCCATCGGAGGCACAAGACAGACCACATGGGCCGGGAGCTGTCTGGGGCTGCTGGGCCCTGGGGCTCTGGGCTGTGGGGACACCCTTGCCCTTCAGCAGTGCCACCCCCCCCTCTGCTCCTCCCAGGCTTGCCCGACCTCCAGCCCTGCTCAGCACCCCCTTCTTCCAGCTTGCTTCTCTCCATCCACCTCAGCCTGGGAATCAACTCAGCTGCTCGTCAGGACCATGAGTAAAGCAGGAGTCACTGGGCCCCAAGGGTCTTGGAGGTGCAGCCAATGGGCCAGTGCGGGACCAGAGCGGCCAGCTGCCCCGGCGTCTTATGCCTCAGTGTCCTTGTCTGGCAAACACCCGCTGGGTTAGAGACCCTCGTCCCCGGGAGTCCCACTCGCCAGGGCCCAGGGAAGCACTCCCCAGAGGTCACATTGCCTGCTGCCAACAGCCCTGTCTGCCTGGGGGACCAGGGCCCCGGGATGCTGGTCACGGTACCCAGTCACTCAGAACTCCCCTAGCGAGGCCCCCTCGTGGGGAGCAGGGCTGTCCCCACCGTGGCCTGAGCTGCCCTGCGGTTCCCCCTGTGGGAAAGTCGGAATCTGTTGCAATTTTCCCTCTGTTATCAGGGCCTTATCTGGCCACCATGTGCCGCCCAGAGGCCAGGGTCTCTCTCCTGGCAGTGGCGCACCCCCACCCGCCCTGGGCCCAGCGCCGCCGGCCTGCCCGCCAGCCGCCCAGGGCCAGCGAGACAGGAGGCCAAGGCCTTCTGCCCGCACTGTCCCCCCACCAGGCCTCAACCCCATCCACCACCCTGCCACCCCCAGAAGGCAGGTGTGACACCCCCCTGGAGAGCTGAGACAATCACAACAGTTGTAATAATAACCTGTCTGTGCTCAGTACCTTGCTGAACCCTGATCCCAGCCCTGCTTCCCATAAGGAAACCCGGCTCCGGGAGGTGTGGCCTGCGCACCCTGCACACCACCGCCCGCCTCAGCCTCCTGCTGGGCCTTCTGCCTGGAATGCTTTTCCCTGGCCCCAACTGCAGGCCATCCCCGTCCCCTCCCAGATCGCCAGTACTTGTTGCCTCCTCTAGGAAGCCTTCCTTGACTGGCCCCTGCACCTCTCCTTCTAGCAATGGCTGCAGTTGTGTTTCTGTGTTTTTCACTCTGCTTTCTTGTGGAGTGTGTCCTGGTTGCTCTGGGGTCTCTGGAGCCTGGGGCAGAGTCTGGCCCTCTGTGGACCCAGGAAAGGTTGGATAAGTTAATGAATGCGGGGGTCTAGGAGGGGTGAAGAAGAAAGCAGTGCGGGAGGATGAGGCCCAGATGAGGGCACGCCAGCAGAAAGGGCAGGGCCCTGTGGCCCATCACTGGCCATCCTGCCCCCAGGGCAGGGGGCCTGCCTTCAAAATCCTACCCAGGGGATGCCTGGGTGGCTCAGTTGGTTAAGCGGCTGCCTTCGGCTCAGGTCATGATCCCAGCGCCCTGGGATCGAGTCCCACATCGGGCTCCTTGCTCAGCAGGGAGCCTGCTTCTCCCTCTGCCTCTGCCTGCCACTCTGCCTGCCTATGCTCGCTCTCTCTCTCTTTAAAAAAAAAAAAAAATCCTACCCAGACACAGGAGGGGCCTCTGTCTTCTTTGTAAACGGGGCAGAAGAAGAAGGACCTTCCCAGAGAGGCGTAAAGGACCCACATCATGGGCGGGCACAGGCAGAGACTCACACTGTGGTCAGGCCCTGAGCTGGGTAGGGGGCTCAAGGGGACTCTGCCCCGGTTCTTTCACATAACATTTCCAGTGGTTTGGGGGTGTGGGCACAGTGCCCTTCACTCAATACGGGCACAGTCTTTGGGACCAGCAGGAGGCCCGGGGCCTTGGGACTCCCGTCTAATGCTCAGAGACACCCTCACCAACTCTCTGCCCAACCAGTCTGCCTTGGCGCCAGAGTCTGGGGGGATTTTGTCCCCTCTGCAGAGACCAGCTCTGGCCCTCTTGGAGGCGGTCATTCAAAGCCCCCCCCCCCCCACCAGCTGCCTGGCCATCCAAGCCAGGAGGGGCCCTTAGTCCTGCAGCTCAGGAACTTGGAAGGGAGCGGGGACCATCCTGCCCACAGAGCCTGTCTCTGTAATTCAGTCTTAAAGCATGAGGAACGGGAGTTGATGAAATTCTGCTATCAGCGCCCAGCCAATATGCAAACTATCTCGCCCCCAATCAAATAGCTATTATGTTTTCATTTCCATTTCCACGTCCCGCTTAATGAGTAGGAGACGGATCGGCGCGGGGCGTCTGCTCGCCGTGATAACTGAGGGGCTCCGGGCAGCGGGGGCAGCGCTGCGACCGCCATCATCACCACAGACGCCCCCAGACAGGGTCCAGCCGTGGGCACTGGCCTGTGTGGCCGGCATCACCCTCCATCCGGGCGTCCGGGGGGGAGGGTGAAGGGAGGCACAGGGGCACCCAGGTGCAGAAGGGGGCTTCGCCTGAGCCAGCATCTTCGAGGCTGGCATGTCTGGGGAGGGTCCTGCCCTGCCCACCCCCACCACTGCTTCCTCTCAGGGGCCGTGGGCAGGTCATTTCACCTTGCCAGGCCTCAGTTTACTCGTCTGCAAAGTGGGTGTGAGTTCTGGGTGGTGTTGAGAGACTGGGAGGAGACCTGCCCATCCTGACTGGCTCCCGCCCGGCCAGCCCCCAGCCCACCCCTCTGTGGTCCACATACCCTTCCCTCACCATCCCTGCACTCTGGGCCACCGGGCAGGGATGGTTAACAGAGAGCATTGTAAGATGCTGAGCACAGGGCTGGTGTCTGGCAACGACACAGGCGCCCCCGTGCCCACCCCATTCCCCAGGCCCCACTGTGTGGCAGGTTGGGGCAGGTAATGATGGCAGGGGTGCACTTACTACGCCCTTCACCCTGTGATGGAGGAGCGCTTGTGGTTTCCAAGCACAGAGAGGTAGAGTGACTTGCCTGAGGTCATACAGCACGGACGCCTGCTGTGCACGGATTGGCCTGGCTTAGCTCTTGGGGTCTTTGGCTACAGAGCGTCTCCCTGGGGCCCGGCGAGCTCACTCCCTCCCGGCACAGGGCTGGCTGCTGGAGACACAGCAGGGTCTCCTTGATGGGTGGCCAGCGGAGGAGCCCTCCTCCCCAAGCCCCCTGCAGAGTGGGACCCAGGTGCCCCCCCAGGACTGCAGGGTGCCCCGGGGGGCGGGATGCCGAGGCAGGCACAGCGCAGCCTTGCCGTGACACATCCAGCTCATGGGCTGGGAGCGCGTTGCTGGCCGGCGGCTGTCTCTGGCATTATCAGCCGGCCTTAATTACACTGGAACTGAATTAGCGGCCTTAGAAGAAACTGCGGCAGCCTGGCCGCCTCTTTCTTCACGCTCCTTGTCACGCTTTGTGCGGCGCGGGCGCCTTTGTTCTCCCATAAACGGGCCCGCCGCGAGCTTGGGGCCTCCCTGGGTGGCTGAGGCCCACCTGAGCAGGGCCCTGAGAGTCGGAGCTGCATTCCTTAGAGCTCAACTGAGCCATGGGAGGCCCACGCACATCTCAGGCTGACCCCAGAGGCCTTTGTGCTGCCCGGCGAGGGGAGCCACGCTGTGGCCACAGGGACCGGCGGCACCTGCTCAGGACCAGCCCCACAGGCGGGGCAGCTCGAGGCCAGTCTCCCCGCAGCCTCTGGTTCCCTGCCCAGATGCATGCCCAGCGAGGTCACAGCGGGCGGGCCTCCCAGCCGTCCCAGGGGTACAAGGTGGACCAGTCTGGGCTGTCCATGCAGGTGCGTCGACAAGCGAGCACAAGACTTGGCCTGGGACTGGTTCTGTGCAGCCTCCGCCTGGCCACGGGGGCGTGAGCACCTGTCCATCTCCTATAATTACGGCTCCGGGGCGTCCCAGGTAGGCCAGGGCTCAGGTCTGGAGCTGGAGTCCAGACGGCTGCAGCCCGTAAATACCTCTGCCTGGGGCTCTCTATGGCTCCCCAGTGCCTCTGAGTTGAGGGTCCACTCCTCACCGTGGCCTCTCTCCAGCCTCGAAGCCGAGCTCTGTCCGGTCCACAGGCCCTCCACCTGGAGCCGTGTTCCCAGTTGTCTGTCACCTCTGACCTCTGCGGGTGGCATCGCCCCTGCTCTCTCCTTCCTCATTTGTCCCCTGACTCTCGGCTCTTTGAATCTGTTGTTTCCTGTTTGGGGCCCGTCTGTCTCCTTTGACAGTCTTCCCAGCAGGCCTGGAAGTCCCCTGCAGAGTCCAGATGTCCCGGGCACCCCTGCCTCCTGGAGCGGTGTCCGCTCAGATGTCTGCGGGAGGCGGGCAAGGGCGTCCGCCCGGACGGGAACCCTCGGGTTTCCTTACTAGAGCGGGCTGCCGTCTGCCAGTGACCAGGGATTTGAGCTGAAAGGCAAACAGAAAACCCGCGTGCCCACCACCCTGCCCCATGGAAATTGCTAGATTGGGAAAGTCAGGCTGGAGCCTCGTTTCTCACATTCTCCTTCTGTCACAGCCTCCCTGGACTGCAGCTGTGAGCCCGCTTCTGTGGCTCACAGTGGACACTGGCCGGAGCCACCAGGTTTCACCCCTGGGGGAACAGAGCAAAGGAAGGGAGTGAGGGAGGGCACCACGAAGAAGACTAGGAGTTTGGGGAGAAGCCTCTGAAACTGGGCAGATTTTGGTCTCTCTCTGTTTTCTGGGGAGAAGGCACTGGCTTTCATCAGATCCCCACGGGGTTCATGATGTACAAAAGGTCACAAAGGCATGAATCCCAGTCAGGTCTCCATCAGCTGCTGCTTGCTTGCCTCCAGGGATGGGGAGCTCAGCCCCTGAAAGGTGGCCCTTCCATCCCATATGCCTCTGTCCCCGAAGCCCCATTCTGCCCCATCAGGAGCTCCCAACACATGGATTTCCGAATGTTGTCATGACTTCCAGACATTTCTTCTTGCTCAGTTCCTTCAGCAACAGGAGGGCCTGGCTGCTGTGGGGTTGGCACCCTGGGCCCAGAAGAGCCCCCTACCTACTCCTGAGTGGGCTGGGTAGGGAGGGGGTGTCTGTGAGTCAGGACCCTGCCCTGTGGCCATGCCCTGATGACTGGGGTGGAGGAGTGGGGGGCGGGACAGGTGGCTAGAGGAGCAATTTGGGGAGGTAATTGGGCTGGGAGACAGATCCAGCGCTAACACCAGTCTCAGGGGCTCAGGGCCCAGACTGAGATGGCCAGAAGGGGCCTGGAGAGATGGAGGGCAGACTAAGGAGAGACACCTGCTCACCAGTGTTCCCTCTATCCGCCACCCTGGATACCCTGGTCTGACCTCAGGGACGGAGGGTTCTGCCCAGACCGGCTCGAGGGACACCCTGGTGTGTGTGGCTTCCCCCTTCCCCCACAAAGTCTCTGGGCCCTCAGTCCGCCTTCTCAGCCACAGGGATCTCCGTGGAGGACCCCTGCAAGAAGATGGGGTTGGAATCAGGTGCCACAGGCCCAAGGCCCTCCAGTCCCAGAGGCCTGACTGCCGACACCTGTGCCCTCCCCCACCTGTGCCCCATCAAGCACGGACTCCCGTAGCCCGGTTTTCCCAGCGCTTCCTGGACGCCACGCACGGGGCCCACCCTCACAAAGCTGCCAGACCGCGGTGCCTGAGTGGGGGGGGGGGCTCCTCGGGGCACCTGCTCTGGGCCCGGGAGAGAGTTACCCTCCCGTCTTTGGGGCTGCGCATGCACGCTGCGGCTCCGCGAACCCCCAGAGGGGCCTGGCGAGGGTGAGGCGAGGGCCGTGGTCCGTACAACCCCCAGGATCCCCCCTAAACCAGAAGGGGCAGC
>RCUC01164939.1:0-34811 GCA_003697995.1 Taxidea taxus jeffersonii
TTACATTATATGTTTAAATTTTTTTAAAAATCATTAAGTTCCAACAGCGTGACAGAAGAAGTACAAAAGGAATCAATCACTTTATGAAATCAACTATAAACATTTAACATTCCTCAGCATATATTTAAGAATGGGACTGTGGGGAACATGGTTAGAATAAAGTAATGAAACATTCCTTAATGTGTTGAACTGTTAACACCAAGGACTAGACCAAACCATATGAACTTCTTTTTACCCATTACACAGATTCGTGATAGAGGAGATACTACTTATTATTTCAATCATCCAATCTTCTAATCAGTTCAATTATCCAATCTTATTTCTAACTCCTCTAGGAAGGAATTGGGGTATAAATTTCTCTAAGAGGCATTCCAAGCAGAAGGAATCATATTACACAGGCATGAAAACATGGAACTACACTGTGTGCTCAAAGATGACAAATGACTCACTGTAGATAATACTCGAGCATTTTGCATGGTTGAAGCCAGAACCTAGCAGAAGAAGATGATCTTAGAAAGACTGGAATTGGGTCAAAATATGCAGGGTCTCTAAGGCCACATAGAAGTGATTGCATTTATCCAACAAATATAAGAAAAAAGGTAACTCTTCATATATCTATTTTGAATAACATATGGTCATGTGGAGAATGTATCAAATGGCAGAAAAATTAAAGGCAAAAAGGGTACTTTAAGATTGTTATGAATTTAGGTCAGAGAGGATAAAAATTTGGTGTAGGGTGATGGAAAATTCAAAAGAAAGAGAGAAAGAAATCAAAAGACATTGCAGAGATAGAAACAATGGATCTTAGTGACTGTTTAAAGTGAAAGGCAAAAGGAAACGAGAGAAGAGCTAAAGTTGTTCCAAGTCATCATTTAAAAAGATGAATGGTTAGAGCACAGCATACTGAAGTGGTGGTGGTTAGGAAGCATTCATTGTAAGTGGGGGTGTAGAGAAAGGCACATTGTAGTGGTGTTGAGCCACAGAAGAATCCCTGGGTATCCAAGTCATTGGTTTTCCCTGGATCAGGAGATACCTCAAGTGGAGAGAGAGTTCTTGAAACCAGAGACTGAGGCTGTGCCAGAAACAATATTTACCCATTTGACTATTGTGTCAAGTGTTCCTACCAATAAGAATCTTCCTTCATTGCCTTCCAACGCCTCTCTGCTTCCTACCAAGAATGATGTGTCATTTCCTCTGTACCTCCATGGTACCAAGGATGTATGACCACACAATACCATAATTATCTGTTCCTCTACCTAGTTTCCTCTAGACAATGAGCTTCATATTGGCAGGAAATGTATCTTATTTATCTCCAAAATATCAATACCTAGCACAATGTCCAATATATAAGCTAAATCATAATTCTATAATGCAGGATCCTCTCATTGTCTAACACACAAAGATAATCATATGCAGTTGCATTTGTCCCTCACAGATAGTTGCAGTGTTAATGTTCCTTGACCTGTTGAAATTGATAGGAGGAGATGTATAGTCTGATAAATTTTAATCAAGACACTCAGATGTTGTCTGCTGCACACTAAATGCACTATAGACCCATCTGCCTTTTCTCATATTCCTGTCACAACCATTTTGTTATCTCTATTTCTGGAGTCTCACAATAAAAAATTTTAAAATCTTTACCAGTACCCAGAAAAATAGTAGCAAAGAAAGACCAAATTCAAAATGAAAAGCTGATGACAAGCAATATATTTTTCTGTTTTAATTATTTTATTTATAAACCTGTTAGAAATCTGAATGGATTGTAAAGAGTATGCCAGGATTTCAAGATTTAATTTGGGTTTTACAAGCAGTGAAAGCAAATGAGGCATTCATCTCAAAGTAATTTCTCAACTGGTATTATTGTCCTCTGTGCATTGACAAGAAAACCAAGACACTGAATAAAGAAATAAACAGACCAAAGTCACATGCAGAACAAGAAATGGAATAGAATTCCTGATTCTGAGCACAGACCAGTGACTTCTAACCTTAAGTAGGCAGAGGCAGAAAAATCACCTGGTATATTTGTTTTAAATGCAGTATCCTAGGCCCCAGCCCAAGCCTTGTGAATCAGACTCAGGAAGCTGTACTTTTCCAGGCTTCCCAAGTGGTTCTTACAAACACTTAAGCTTAAGTGACACTGATCCAATGGTCAGGGGTCAGAAGCCACACTGAGGGAAGCTACTACACTTGACTCTTCAAATGGTTCTGCTCTATTTGGCGCAATCAGAAAGCCACTGTGTTAAGAATCTAAAGGAAATCAGCAAGTGGGCATAATGGGAGGCTCCTCCCCATAAGCCCTTTGGATCTCCATCACATTCTATCTTACCAAGCCAAGCCTGGCCAACAAGAACCAGCCCCCCACACACCTAGTCCCATTTCCCAACGCCACTGTGCAGATATGGAAACTTTCCCTTCAGTGCTGCTTCTGAAGAGCTGCTGGGACAGGACAGCTCCCCTTTCCCAATCCTTCTTGCAAGATTTTTTGGGGTTTTTTTTTGTGTTCTCTGTACAATTAATTAGCTAATAATTTTTGCTTCTGATCCATTCCTCATTAAAAAGCTGAATCCCCGAGTTGGAGCTGTCGGAACAAAGGTGGGAGAATTTATGTCTTAATTTTGGTTCATTATGGCAGGAAGCCTCTTGCTCCCATCACTCTCTCTCCTCAGCCCCTCCTCTTGGAGCTCTGACGGCTCTGTGACCCTAAATGCCTCTCGCGCAGCAGCCGCTATGGAGGCACTGTCTCTGCCCTTTATCTTCCGCCGCCTCATTAAGAGAAATGAACCTGAGTCTGAGAAAGACGACACAGGGGAAATAAAAATGTAATCCCTTGGTGCCACCTATAATGAATTGTTATGAAAACCATGAAAATATCTGTCTGCGGATATTGTTCTTTGATTTGAAGTCAGTGTTGTAAGCGGTAATTTTTGTCATTAAAGCTGTTAATCTGCTCAGCGCTCCTCATAAGTTTTTATGAAGAAAAACAGCCCTGCTGCCTCCCCGTTCATTGCAGGGTACTTTGGAGGCCAACACACATGCAGAGCACCGTGGAATAATTAGCTTTAATTATGGCTGATACTGCTGTCTGTTGAAAGTGGAGGGACTTCCTGCTGCTAGGGCTGGGGATGGGGCCTGCTAAGCCCTCCCAAGGCCAGAGGAGAGGGGTCTACAGCTTAGAGTCTGGGCTCCCGACAACAACCATACCCCAGCCAGGGCAAATGCTCTTTAGCCAGCACATGCTCATACTTGACCATGCACACGCATATTTATGTGCACGCACACACACACACACACACACATACACACATGCACACAGCCCTCACAACATACACACCCTCACAACTTCATCTCTCTCTCTTTCCCCAGTCATCATGTCCAGGTTCAACCATCAAAAACACCAATACCGGGGCACCTGAGTGGCTCAGTGGGTTAAAGCCTCTGCCTTCGGCTCAGGTCATGATCCCAGGGTCCTGGGATCGAGCCCCACATTGGGCTCTCTGCTTGGCGGGGAGCCTGCTTCCTCCTCTCTCTCTCTCTGCCTCTCTGCCTACTTGTGATCTTTGTCTGTAAAATAAACAAATAAAATCTTAAAAAAAAAAAAACCACACCAATACCATCGACATACACTTCACAACCTATGTATACCGAATTGTGAGAAGACATGCACCAAGACGGGCCCCACAAAAACTCAGCATACACAGCCAGCTACATCAATAAAATCCTTCAGCTACATCACAGGCATACCCCCAACCCCTCAGCAATAATCTACACCAACCACAACACACATTCATCCACCATGACATATGTGCCTTGAAATATAAAGCCAACCCAAAACAGACACATAACCCAACTATGAAACACATACCCATGCATTAGCTCTAAAAGACAGCCAGATCAATCTCCTATACCATGTGAAAAACCTAGTAATAAGTTCTAGAGGAGCAAGTATTCTTCATTTCAAAGAACTCATTGTACAGTCAGAAATAAGAATCTAGGCCAAAAACAACCGGCAGTTCATTTAGCATCTTTTGGTGCTCTGAGCATTGATTTTGTGTCAAGCACAGGGCTAGGCATTCTAGGCCTTCACAGATATATAAGACATGGTCTGTACCTTAAGAAGCTTGTGGTAGACACTGATTACCTCTTAAGAAAGAATTTGTCCTGGGGCACCTGAGTGACCCAGTGGGTTAAGCATCTGACTTTTGATTTGGCTCAGGTCATGCATGATCTCAGGGTTGTGAGATCAAGGCCCATGTCAGGCTTGCACTGGTCATGGAGCCTGCTTAAGGTTCTCTCTCCCTCTGCCCATCTCCCACACCCCACACATGCTGTCCTTGTCTACGAAAGGGAGAAGGAAGGAAGGAAAGAGGGAAGGAAAGAAGGGAGGGAGGAAGGAAGGGAGGGAACAGAAGGAGGAAAGAATTCATCCCACCTGCTGGGAGTGCTATCTGCAGAAAGCATTTAGATGCTGCCACTCCAGGGGTTATAACAACTCTAGAAAGATGCCTTGTCCAAGAACACTCCCAGCCCAACGTGGCCACATCCAGGGACTGATTACCATATGAATGTAAGAGCTGGGTCATTTTAGTCAATGCCAAGCAGCTCTGACTGGTCACAGCTCCCTTCATCAGTGGGATTCTAGTAAGGTCTGTTTCTCCCTCTGCCCACTCCTGAATCTCCCTGCTATAGATGTTAGTCCAAAGAGCACGCCGAACAAACATCTTACCTCACTCAACTCCACCTCAGTGTCTGCTTCTCAGGGAACACAGTCTCTGACAGAGCTAAGTTCAACATCATCAGAGCCATCAGTACTAAGTAAGAGCATCAGAATGTAAGTGCTAAGGGGACTTTTTGGAAAGAGGGAGGAACTGAGCCATAACTGAAGAGTTTCTGGAGAAGGTGAGATTTAAACTGGGTCTGGAATGAGGGTTAGCATTACACAGCTGAGGAAATAGCGCTTTTTAGAGAGAAACAACTTGGGCAAAGGCAAAGGAGCAGAAAATACAAAGTATGTTCTTACCTCAGGAAAACTGAGATGTGAGGATGAAGCCAAACTGTGGAGCTTGAACTGATTTTTTTTTAAAGAATTATATTCATCTGTTAGACCAACTGACCTCAACATTTGGCACTAAAGATTAATTACAAGGTATGTAACCCAAAAGTACATCTAGCAGGATTACTACAATAGTCGTGGGGGAACATCATAACCTGAGGATTATTTAAAAAGACAGAGAGCGGGTTATGGTCATATTCAAAAAGTCCAGCAACCACTACTATAGCAAAAGCAATATTAGAGTTCCCTCACCGTGGTTCTCCAGGCCATCTGCCTAACCGTCTATTCAATACTTACTGGAAATACACTATGAGAAAGTCACATTCCAAATAACTGTCCTCATGGAGCTTAACCTCTAGTTGTAAAGACAGATATTAAAGCAAGAAATAGACAAAAATATGGAAATAATTTCACTTCAGTTGGGATAATAAGGTGATTAGAAGATTCAAACTGACCTAAGTTGGGGTAGGACAGCAGTCAAAGAAGTTTTCCTTGAGATACTAAGATTTTAAATGGTGGGACCATTTAGTCCTGCAAAGGCAAATAAGAACTGACCCTTCCTGAAAACATGGAAGGGGACAGAGATGCAAAACTGAAGGACTAAAGAAGTATTTGGCCTATTTTACTTTTTCATAGGAAAACAGCTACTCCTACATCTACACCTACATAGAAAAGTAGCTAATGCCATTTGCTTCATCATTATGATGCCAGGTAGGGTGGTGGTTACAAATGAATTACATATATATATGTACATTCAGTCTACCTATCCCTCCTCAAGTATATATCCTGGGAAGTGATGCCTTGAGCTGGATTAATACCAGGTTGACGAAGGTTCATATTCTGTTAGAGTCCTGGGGTGAGGCTGGAGTAATACTGCAACATCAGAAGCAAGAGCTGGAGTTTTGCTGCCACTTCCAGAGTCTGGCCACCCCAACTCCAGCAGTATGCCTCCTGTTACCAGGAACTTTGCATGGATGAACCATTTGTCCTGGCAGATTGAATTTAGAGACATTTAAAGTTCTCCCTTTGTTCCATTTCAACAGTACTCAAAAAATATATAGCTTTGGGACTGCTTTGAACAAATTTCCTAGGGACCTTTTTTTAAAAAAATTTTTTATAAACATACAATGTATTATTAGCCCCAAGGGTACAGGTCTGTGAATCGCCAGGTTTACACACTTCACAGCACCCACCATAGCACATACCCTCCCCAATGTCCATAATCCCACCACCCTCTCCCTAACCCCTCCCCCTAGCAACCCTCAGTTTGTTTTTTGACATTAAGAGTCTCTTATGGTTTGTCGGGTTGTCTCTCTCCCGATCCCATCTTGTTTCATGTATTCTTTTCCTATCCCCCAAACCATCCACGTTGCATCTCCACTTCCTCATATCAGGGAGATCATATGATAGTTGTCTTTCTCCAATTGTCTTATTTCGCTAAGCATAATACCCTCTAGTTCCATCCACGCCATCGCAAATGGCAAGATTTTATTTCTTTTGACGACTGCATAGTATTGAATTGTATATATATATACCACATCTTCTTTATCCATTCATCTGTGGATGGACATCTAGGTTCTTTCCATAGTTTGGCTATTGTGGACATTGCTGCTATAAACATTCAGGTGCACGTGCCCCTTCAGATCTCTGCATTTGTATCTTTAGGGTAAATACCCAGTAGTGCAATTGCTGGGTCATACGATAGCTCTATTTTCAACTTTTTGAGGAACCTCCAGGCTGTTTTCCAGAGTGGCTGCACCAGCTTGCATTCCCACCAACAGTGTAGGAGGGTTTCCCTTTCTCCGCATCCTCGCCAGCATCTGTCATTTCCTGACTTGTTAATTTTAGCCATTCTGACTGGTGTGAGGTGGTATCTCATTGCGGTTTTGATTTGTATTTCCCTGATGCCGAATGATGTGGAGCACTTTTTCATGTGTCTGTTGGCCATCTGGGTGTCTTCTTTGCAGAAATGTCTGTTCATGTCCTCTGCCTATTTCCTAGGGACTTTTAAAAAGAAAAAAAAAAAAGACCTTTTCTTTGACTCTCATTCAGTTAAAACATAACATTTGGGTTTGGTTTGACAATTCAAAAAAATTAGTATTCATTTTCTTCAGTGATTTATTTAACCAGTTTAGTTCAAGTTCCTGTAGTTGGCCTAACTTAGAAGAATCTATACAATGAGGCATTGTGGTTGCTTAGGATTCATCAACACTTTCCACCAACTCCCTCCTAGGCCTTGACTTATGGGTCCAGGGGGAATAGGAAGATGGCCATAGTCTGAATAAATGAAACTAGTGACTTCTACCAAAGAGAACAAACAAATCAAATTATGAATTCTTACTAAGCTAGAAACTGAAGGAAACTTTCTTAACATGATATTTAAAATATATCATATAGTAACAGCAAACATATATAATGATGAAAGACTAAGGATACCTCTATTGAAATTAGGAATAAGCAAACACGCCAAACCATTGAGATTTGTTCTGGAGGCTTTAACCAATGCAATAGGACAAGAAAAAGAAATGTTAAATAAATATTAAAATGGAAAAGACAAAATTATTTGCAATTATAATTATCTTCCTAGAAAACCCAAAGAAATCAGCTAAAAACTAAGCTAACAAGGGAGCTCAACATGGAGTAAGATAAAAGATAAATAAATAAAAATTAATAGCTTTATTATATGTCAGCAAAAATCCATTTGAATATTTCCTATTAAGGAAATATCCCATTTACATACAAATTTAAAAGGTAAAATTCCTAAGAATATCTTTTTTTTTTTTAAAGATTTTATTTATTTATTAGTTAGAGAGAGAGAGAGAGAGAGAGAGCACAGGCAGACAGAGAGGCAGGCAGAGAGGCAGGCAGAGGCTGAGGGAGAAGCAGGCTCCCTGCCGAGCAAGGAGCCCGATGTGGGACTCGATCCCAGGACGCTGGGATCATGACCCGAGCCGAAGGCAGCCGCCCAACCAACTGAGCCACCCAGGCATCCCTCCTAAGAATATCTTGACAAAAAAATCAAGACCAATATTTTTTTAATTTAAATAAACCCAGGCATGACTAAAAGCATCAAGCAACCTGAAGCTTAAACACATGCTATTAAGGGCTTGCAGATCTGAACTTCCTTCTGTTATTAATTTTTATTCTTGAAGAATTCTCTACCTGGAAATAATGACTGTGCTTCATTAACAACCAACCCTTTCCATCTCTGGGTCTTGGAAGTCAATAGAATGCAATTTTAACTTTTTGCCTGCTGGAAGCCAATCAAAGAATATGGTTCCAAGATTGCTGTAGCTCTGACTAACAGCATAGCCACCTAACTATTCAAAAACACTTGGACTCATCTGAGAAACTTGGAGGGAAATACCACAGAATTAAAGTTTATGAATTGGAGCTTACATATAATATAAACACATTAAGTATTTGTTAAATGAATAATGTTTACAAATGTCCAAAATTGTCACATCTTTAACAATAACATTACTTAATTCTACACAGCACCTTCATGTGCAATGTTTTACTTCATCCTCACAAAACTGTAAAATAAATTGTGCAAGTATGATTTTTAAATACTAATATGTATGAAGCACATATCCTGTTTCATTCCCAAGCAGTGAACTAAACATTTTATACACAATAACTTATTCAATGGGTCCCACGACATCATTCTGAGGTTGATGCTATTTGGATATTCATTTTATGTTCAGATAGGCTAAAAATCTAATTACAGAGCCAGTAAGTGGCAGAGCTATGATGAGCCTAGTTAATTCTGACTTCAAAACTTCACTCTAAATCTCTGTAGTATGTTTCCTCTGAGGGTGATGGTGCTATTGTGACTCTTATCACAATCATCACCAGCAGCACCAGCAGCAGCATTATTACCTATTGGATTAGTCTGCTCAGGTTGCCAGAACAGAATAAAACAGATTTGGTGGCTTAAACAACAGAAATTTACCTTCTTACTTCTAGAGTAAATTCTGTTCTGGAGGCTTTAAGTCCAAGATCAAAGTGTCAGGAGGGTTAGTTTCTGATGAGGCCTCTCTCCTTGACTTGTAAACAGCTGCCTTCTGCAATTTTATATGACACATGACCCATGTAAAATTCCTCCCATGTCCTTTCCTCTATGCATGTACACCCAGTGTCTCTTCTTCTTCTTCTTATAAGGACACCAGCCATATTGAATAAAATCCCCACCTGTATGACTTCATTTAACCTTAATTACCTCCTTAAAGGCCTTGTCTCCAAATAAAGTCATGGTTAGAGCTTTGATCTATGAATGTCAGTCCATGACACCTATACTTAAAGATAAGAAAACTGAGGTTTAGGGAAGTTAATGGACTTGCTAAGGGCACATAGCTATAAAGTAAAGGAACTTAGACTCAAACCTAGATGTATCCAAGTCTAAGTCCCATGTTCTTTCCACTTCCCCACAGTAATTATTCACACTGTGGGAAGGGAAGTGCTATGTAAACAATGTAAATGAACAGATAATGCAAAACTCATTTTCATTCAGCTTTGGAAGACTCAGTTTACATTTCCATACCCCAATTTATCTTCATCATTATTTCTAAACTGCGACTAAAATGAGTTTGCATTGCCTTATGGTGCCCTGCCAGTTACTTCCAACCTAAGAACAGAGAGAGGTAGCCCCAAACCAAATTGACATGCATTGCAAAGACAGCAGGACATTAAAAATCTACCATAGCTAACCACACACATATAAACCAGAACTGACTGTATGTACTTTGATTTACTTAGTAGAAAAGGGCTATATAAATTCAAATTGCTCTCCTACCTGGATATCGAATTCAACTTCACAGGGTTCTAGGATGCATGTATAATATTATTTTCCAGATACATTCATTCATTTATTTATTCAAACAGCATTTACTGAGCAGGGTCCACCAATTAGTCAATACCAAACTAATTCATTTAGTCAATGGATGACAGTTGCTGTTCTCACTTCCCTACAGGCACAAACCATTTTGGTCAGGAAAGAAATTTTTGTTGGGATTTCCCCTCAATGTCTCCACCCATATCCTTCCACTCCCAAACCCGAAACCCAAAATAAGGTAATCTATCTCTGGAAATAACAATGAGATCTTGTTATTGTGTTTATTCATAGATGGAAAAATTGAGACAGAAGGAATGATGTTAATGTCATACAACTTAAAAACAACTTATATACAGTGCCAGAATTAGAACCCAAGCAGCCTGAGTCTATACTTGTATCTGCTATGCTGTACATTTTGATAAGCTGTATTTTTAATTAGTTTATGAACATAAGAACAAAAGGAAAATTTAGGCTTGCAAAGTTTACACTTGCCAAAAAAGGAAATTCGTAAGCTGGAAAAGTAAGGCCTGAGAAGTCAAGGCATTTGTTCAAAGCCAGCCAATGAAGCAGGAGACAAATAGTGCTCAGAACATGGATTCCCCACCTTACCATCCTTACCATGTGACCCCCTTTTCATTGCATCCAAGGGATCTGGCATCCCCATAATCCTGGGGCTATGGTCTGGAAGGAAGAGGAACCTAAGCTCAGGCCTACTATCCATTGTTCAAGTGAGCATGGCATCCCATCAATGAGTCAAGGTAAGTTCAGGGAAACCATACATATCCTGCACAGCCTTCTATGGGCAACTGCCATTGTTGTGTGAAGACTATGAATAAAAAATAAATTTAATAGGTGAGTTAATGTATAATATGTAATGTGTAACTAGTGTGGTCAGGGTAGGCTTTATTGAAAAGGTAGCCTATGAGCAAAGACCTAAAGGAGAGTGACATGCTGATATCTGAAGAACTGGCGTTCCAGACGGAGAGAACAGCATTCAGCAAAGCCCCCAAGGCAGGCAGACATAGGAGATGTGTTAGAAGGTTACTGAACTAACCCAAGCTAGCGATGATAGTAGCTAGACTGGCAGCAGTAGAGGTGATAAGTGGTTGAATTCTGGATACATTTTGAAGGCCAAGTCCATAGTATTTCCTGACAGCCTGGTTGAGGGATATGAAAGACAAAGTATTCAAGCATGACTCCACACTTTGTGCTTGAGCATATGAAAGGATGTAAATGCTATCAACTGCTAAGAGAAAAACTGTGGATAAAGCAGGTTTGGGGTGGAGGTGAAAAGGGAGATCAGGAATTCAATTTTGAACAAGTTGCATTTGAGATGTCTATCAGGTATCCAAGTGAAGAAGCTGAGTATGCTGTAGAATGTATGAGTCTGAGATTTAGGAGAGAAGTCTGGCTGAAGATATAAATTGGAAGGTCACCAGCACTCAGATATCATTTAAAAGCCAGGTGAAACTCTGGCTTAAAAACCAGTCAAACTCTCCAAAAGAATTAATGTAGATAGAAAAAAGAGGAAGACTATGGATGAGTCCTGGGGTGCTCCAATATTTAGAGGGCAGGAGGAAGAGAAATGAAAAAAGGAGATTTGGAAGCAACAACGAGTGAGGTAGGAGGAAAGCCAAGCAAATGTGTGATGTTCTGGAAGCCAAGGAAAGAAAGCATAAGAAGGAAAAAGTACTCAGTATTCATCAAAAGCTGCTGATAGGTCAGATAACAGGAGTTCTGAAAAACAACTACTAAATTAAGCAGTACGGAAGTCACTTGGTAACCCAAACAGAAACCATTTTGATGAGAGGTATGGGGGCAAATCTTGAGTGGAGTGGGTTTAAGAGAGAAAGGAAAGTAAGAAAATTAAGACAGTATAAGAAAACAAAGAAATGGAGTCTCAATTGGCATAAAAGGTAGGATCAAAAGATGTGAAAAATAACCACATATTTAAATGCTGATGAGAATAATCCATTAAAGAGAAAGATATTGAGGCTGTAGGAGAGAAAGGGAAGAATTGCTAAAATAATGTCCATGAGTATGCACAATATCAGGATTTAGGGCACAAATAAAAGAACTTAGCTTTAGATAGACATGAGTAATTCATTTATTACCACAGGCCCAAAACAGTATATGAGTGCAGATGCTGGTGGATAGGGTAACATAAAGGTGTTTGGAAGAGGGGCTGTCAATAAATAAAGACTAGTGAAGGAGGCAGGGCCAGACTATTATGGACCATACAAATTGCCATAAGTGGTCCAGGCTTCATTCTGACTGCAATATGGAGCCACATTAAACTTTTAAGCAGACTTTCACATTATAAAATTTATTCACAGAAATATGTAAGATAGACTTGAGGTGCACAAAGGAACCTAAGGATGGGAGATCAGTTAGGAAGATGTTGAAGATGTCTACATCACAGAAGAGGATGATTTAACATATATAATGGCGATAGGAATAAAAGAAGTTGACAAATTTGAAATTTTTGAAGCAATGGACCCCAAAGGACCTGATGATCAACTGAACATGATGGAAGAGGGGTGAGAGTCAAAAAACGACCTCAGCTTCCTGGCATAGACACCTGGAAGATAGACATGCCATTCACTGAGCTAAGGAACTTAAGGGGAAAAATATGATTGGGGCAAAAGATAAATAGTTGGTTTCTGGACCTCTATAGGGTACCCACAGTGAGGATGTCTCCAAGGTTATGGATTATGGAGAACTAAAGGAGCTAAAGAAAGAGCTGTGAATTGGAGCTAAAGGCCTGGGAGTCATTCTTTTTTTTTTTTTTTTTTTAAGATTATTTATTTATTTATTTATTTATTTATTTATTTGACAGACAGAGATCACAAGTAGGCAGAGAGGCAGGCAGAGAGAGAGGAAGGGAAGCAGGCTCCTGCTGAGCAAAGAGCCGGACATGGGGCTCGATCCCAGGACCCTGGGATCACGACCTGAGCAGAAGGCAGAGGCTTTAACCCACTGAGCCACCCAGGTGCCCCCTTGGGAGTCATTCTTGATAGTTACTGCTGTAACATGGGCAAGGAAGGTCTCAGGAATTCATGCATGTGCATAGTGCTGTCTGGTCTTACACTCAATTATTCAGACCACTCTGCTTTCACAGAGCTCCTCTCTTTGTTCTCATAATGTCAACAGAACTTGCTTAAAAAAAAAAGATTTTTTAATTTATTTGTCAAAGAGAGAGAGAGAGAGCACAAGCAGGGGGAGCAGCAGACAAAGGGAGAAGCAGGATCCCTGCTGTGCAAGGAGCCCAATGCAGGACTCAATCCCAGGACCCTGGGATCATGACCTGAGTCGAAGGCAGATGCTTGATTGAGCCACCCAGGCATCTCAGAACTTGCTTTTAGTCTGCCTTTATTTTATATTTACTATATCTGTATAAAGGCATGAAAGTAGCTTGTCCTCCAGAATAAAATAATGGACCTTTGTCACAGCAACTCAGAGACATTGTCTATTTTCAATTTTATGGATATGTTCTTGCTAGTTGACGTTTTAGATAAAAGGATGCTTTTATAAAATGTGTTCTAGTTCTTAACTATAAACAACTTTATCATGTGCTATTGCAATGATAGAAGCATTGTTTGTTTTCATCTACAAGATTAGCAAAAGCTAATTATCTAAAACAGTGTTTCCTAAAATGTGGACACATATCCTTCCCTGTGACCTCAAGACACTTATAGGTGGTATGGGATTTGATTTAAGACAGTAAATGAACACAGCACTAAATAACACTGACTCTCATTATAAGAAAGTTCATTTCATTTCCATTTTCTTTCAATTCTTCTGACCAGGCCAGTACAAGGAGAAAGATACATTTTGATGTTAGTGTGTTCTTAATTCCCACTAATATCCATTATAACAGAGATAAAGCAAGCCCTGGGTTCAGATTGTCCACAAACAAGTTTCCAGTTAAAATTCAATAACGTTGTTTTATTTTCATTGTACTTCTTTTTTATGCTTAAATTCTATTTCTGGTAAACAGTTTCTACTTATATTATGGATACCAAATGTCCTGCTAAAATAGATTAAGTATTTTAAAGTGAAGTAATTTCAAGAAAGATATTAAGTAAAATATGGTTCTTGGATATGTCCAAAACACATGAAGATGGTAGTGTTAAAAGATAATTTCCATGCAAAAAAAAGCAAAATTATAAGTTATACACATATAAAACACATGTTAAAGATATCATTTATTATTCAACTCATTAAATGAAGGAACCAAGCAGATGATATAACCAGTTCAGATGTTGAAGCACAAATCTGTGTTATTTTTTTTAAAGATGTATTTATTTATTTGAGAGAGAGAGAGCGAGCAAGGGGGAGGGACAGAGGGAGAAGGAGGAAATCTCCAGCAGGCTCCCCACTGAGCACAGAGCCTGATGTGGGCCTTGACCCCAGGACCCTGAGATCATGACTTGAGCTGAAATCAAGGGTCAGACACAACCAATGAGCCACCCAGGCACCCAACAAATTTGTGTCATTTAAGAGAATATGAAAATGGACATAAAATGACCGGTGGTCCGCTGGATAGAACTCAATTGCATATTCATTTACTTGTCAAGGAACAAGAATTATTTTTGCTTTGCTATCTGTTACCTATACTTTACAAAGTAATAAAACCCTTCAAGGGCCATGAAAGGTGAGAATCCAACAGTCTAGAAGGGCATGCCCTAAACAATGCATAGTTTTCCACTGAATTAATGGTCCAAGACAATTTACAGTCCAAATCCTAAGGAGGCAGCACTGAATGGATAAAAGGTACATAGTAATGGAAGTCTGGAAATCTGGAGTCTTCACACTGCAACTGGGTGAGCTTGGGCAATGAATTTCTCACTTTGGGCCTCAGCTTATTTATCTATAAATGCAGGACCAGGACATGATATTTCCCAAGGGTCCTACATGTTAGGAAATTCTCAGATTCATGATACTTAAACTCCCAGAACTTCAGGGGCATAAGAGTGGAATTTTTAAACAGTACCTCTTCTTTGTAGGGTTTGCCAACCTGGAATTGGCCTGCTCACCAATCTTCCTAGAACAGAAGCTGGGACGCTCTCTT
The DNA here is from genome assembly GCA_003697995.1 of Taxidea taxus jeffersonii. Classification (NCBI taxonomy): domain Eukaryota; kingdom Metazoa; phylum Chordata; class Mammalia; order Carnivora; family Mustelidae; genus Taxidea; species Taxidea taxus. The sequence continues at coordinate 14,959 of RCUC01164939.1, forward strand.
GCTCAGATCAGAAGTGCAGTCCAGAGGCAAGTAATAAGTGATCACCATTAATGCCTTTCTTAAAAAGAGTGTGTCTTTGTGTTCATCTTGTAATTAAAACTTTGCTGAAAACCAACAAATATACTTCCTTTATCATCATTATTAGTATCATTAATAACAAGAGTAGATGTCCCAGCTTCCAATGACTACCACATCACATCATTAACTTCCTTCTCCCTGAACTAGTTGTTGATCCCACTCTTGCTTAGAAAGTTCTTGTGTCATGGGAAGCTTTAACATAGTTATTTTAAAAATAATTTGATAGGAGAATTTCAGGGATGCACACTTCAATTTTTGTACCCCCTTCTGAGTTTTTCTGGACCACCATTTTGAGGAATATAATTTGCATTGAGTTCCTCAAAGGACAGTGGATGGAGACAAGGGCAGAGGTTAAGAGAACTGCTCTCCATGACCTTATCCCAGGAAAGAACTCAGGGGAGAGAAAATTCTGCCTTGTTCTCCTCACACACTACTCTTCTGTCATCATGGTATCTTGGCAGAGTTGGGGTGAAAAACCAAGAGAGTGGGCTTTGCTGCCAGTAAGTCTTGGATCTTGCAAGCCACTTAACTCAAACAAGCAGATTCATTTCTCTGAACCTCGGTTTCTTGAGCTGTTAAAAGAAATTATAATTGAATCACAAGGTTCTTATGAGGCTGAAAATCAGGCACATAAAACACTTAGCATGATGCCAGTAAGCACTCAATAAATGTTACCTATTGTTGTAGTTGTGCTACTTGCCATGTCCTTGCCTCAGTGCACTTGGAACAAGAAATCAGAAGTGACCACAAAAATAAGCATTCCTTCATCCAGTCGTTCAACAGTTATTTTCTCCCTTAACCATTTTAATTATTTCCTATCATAAAAATTGTGCATAATGCAAGTCTATTAATCTTTGCAGCCAATGTTGGAAAGCTTATACACAAAGTACTAGGAGTAATTTCTGAAGTGTGGGATTAGGAAAATTTCACTTTAGACTTGCAACACTATGGGATTTTATTAAATAACAAATATATATCATCATTTTAAATTTCCATTTTGAAAAAATAGAAATGCTAGTCTCATGAGTACATGACAAACAACTTACAAAGACATAAAAAGAGAGAAGACTCACCCTCCTATTACTCTAGCTATCATTGTTCTAATTCCTCTGAAAACCCAGGAACATCTTACTCCTGATTACTCTCAATAAAAGATCCTGAATACAGGTATAACAGCACAGGAAAGCTGGAATTCTTAAAATGTGGAAGGTCATGGATCCCACCAAGTATCTGAAGAAAGCTGTGGGCCTTCCTCTAAGGAACAGTGAATACACAAAATAGCTGCATATAATTATAGGGCAGTCCGAAACCTACCAAGACTTGTCAAGGTAAAACAAACACTCATATTAATGTCCACAGTATACCATTTACAAGATCCTTCATCTATCTACTTATTTAATTAAAGCCATACCAAGAAGGTCCCATGACCAAAAATATCTTCCTTAATTCTGGCTTAATTCTGACACCTAATTTCATACTATTAGGAATTTCTTTGAATCAAGGCATTATTACTTATAAAACTGAAAGAGATCTATAAAACCTCAGGATATTTAACATGTTAAGGTTGCAATATTCATTCATTTTCCCACAAATATTTATTGAGCACATACTATATGCCAGGTAACAGGAGAAACAAGGTAGCTCTCTTTGAACTCAGTCTAGTGTTTCAAAGATGGGCAGAGAGCTGGACAATAAACATGTAAGCAAACCAATTAGTGCTATAACTAATTCGTGTTAATGATGAGTATTATGAAGAAAAGAAAACAAAGTAATAGAGTAGGAAGGCTTGGAGGAGGACAACTTTACACAGGGTGCTCAAGGAGAATCTCTGAAGACCTGCCGGATGAGAACAAGCAAGTACAATGAGTACATCACAAATGACTTTTTGGTTTTGCTCAGTTGGTTTATTCCCTTCTCTAGCCCTTTGGGACAGATTCTGCTATTGTCATAATGGTTCTTTAAATTCTGTGATAGAAGCAGGGGAGGTGGGTGAACAAAAGGCACAAAGGCTAATACAGGAGGTGGAGCTTTTCTATGAATTTCATAAAATTTTTAGAGAAGGAGAAGCTGCAAGGTATGGGGGAGTTAGATGATTAGATGAGAGGAATATTTTTAGAAGAGCTTTTGTGGCATTTGTATCCCCTCTTAATGTTTGAGCAATTTAAATAAAGAACATGAGGGGCGCCTGGGTGGCTCAGTGGGTTAAAGCCTCTGCCTTCGGCTCAGGTCATGATCCCAGGGTCCTGGGATCGAGCCCCGAGACTGACTCTCTGCTCAGTGGGGAGCCTGCTTCCCTTCCTCTCTCTCTGCCTGCTTTTCTGTCTACTTGTGATTTCTGTCTGTCAAATAAATAAATAAAATCTTAAAAAAAAAAAAAAAAGAACGAACAAACGAACTTGAGTTGTTTGATATTAACATTTTTTTTTTAAACTACATTCTTTGCAACACAGTTCCGAGACTGGATTATGAGGGCCTTGTCTTCAGTAGGGTTACATACTCATCCTCAAACACACATACACGCACAAACAGCAAAAGCTCAACAACCCTGTTTCTCACACCCTTGCTAACAAGGTTGTTGTAATCAGCTTCAGTGTCAACCTTGTCTAGGCATGTCAGAAGGAAAGAGACTGGAATTTTTTAAAGGTCATTGACCTCTGGGTTTACACTACAGTTCAAGCCATGAACTCAGTACTATAAATCATTATTATTAAAAACAGCTGGGGTGTAGGAGAAAGGTCTTGGATTTATGAGCAGGAAATGGGGGTTGAAATGCTATTCCATAGCTTACTAGCTGAGTGATCTTAGTACATTCCTTAACATTCCTTTAGTATCTGTAAAAGGGGCATAATAGTACTTGCTTTATTAAGTTGGCACAAAACTGAATTCCTTGAGTATATGGACCTATACACGTAGGATATTCCTTACTCATTTATGTATCCTTAAGATAGCTCATTAGTAGCAAATACACAGCCCTAATGCTGCAACTCCCAATCCGTGGAAAATAAAGCTAATAAATAATAGTAATTTGTTCCATTAAATCTGGCACATAAAGGTACCAAATAAGTAAATAAATGTTGAGTGAATGAATGAATCGACTGTTCTAAGCACTCACTACCAACTGATCAGAGCTGGCTCTTGAGATGAAGCACAATTGCTATCCCTGGTCCTAGCCTTTATTCCAGCATTATCACAATGTATGTAATTGATGCTTGCCTGTGCCCTCTAGACCATGGATCCACCAACTATTTTTGCAAATAAAAATGTTTTGGAACACACAACATTCATTGTTTATATACTGTCTATGGCTGCTTTTACATTATAATGACAGAGTTTAGTAGTTGTAATAGAGACTTTATGATATACAATGCCCAAAACATTTACTACTGAGGCTTTTACAAAAAAAAAAAAAAAAAATCTGCTCCAGACCATGACCTCGTTGAAGATAGAGGCTGTGTGCTTCATTTTCTTATCCCCATCACCTTGTGAAAAGCAGGCACTTGATAAATATTCATTGAATTAATATATATTGAGTATTCCAAGAAGAATGTTGGTTGACCTGAAATTATGAGTCCACTAGAATAGCCATTCTATTTCTCATCAATACTCTCAGGTGATGAAAACAAGACAGTCTACTTTCATTAGGAAAAGGGCTATGGCAAGCAACTGAGACTGCATTGTCATGGTCAAGAGCACAGGGAGTGATGGTGGAACTAAAGGTAACAGGAGACTGGAGAGCAAGAGCAGAAGAACATGGAGAAAACAGGAAGGACACAATCCAAGGTCAAACCTGGTCTCCCACCTGCTTCACTGAAAACCAACACTGCCTCATCAATGTAATTTTGTGAAGAACCTTAAAGTGTTGCTTGTGGGCTTACATAAGATTCACTTGAAGAGTGCATTAACAAAATTTTCTAGAAAGCATCTAGAAAATTTTTCTAGAAAGCAGATTTAAGAAGTCATGAATTTTAGGGGTGGGTCAAAGAATCGGCATTAACAAACTCTGCAGGTGCTTCTTGTACCCACCAATTTTTAGAACCTCTGACCTAGAGAATTTACTCTTTTCCCAAGTGAGAATTCCTAATAAATAGTTTTCTCAGATGGCTCCCTTGTCACACATGTTTTCCATTTAAAGACTTTAAGATCAATGCATTCTTACTGAAGATTTGAGTACTATCTGTTGAGAGATACTTTTGCTGTGTCCACACAATACCAAATGCCTGATCTACCCAACCAAAACTACTGGATAAATCTGTGCTTCAATGAATTGGACAGTCAAAAACTGATTGATGATCCAAGAGTTTCATGGAAAGATAGCCCCAGAGAGAGACAAGGACGGTGGAGGGGGAATACATGACAGAATAACTACATCTTATTGGAAAGTATCTTTACCCCAAAATAACCAAGATAAATGATTTGTGACTGTTACATAGGACAAAGAATTTCATATAACAGAGATGACTATGGAAAAAATGCTGCCAGTACAGTAAATCACTCTGTGGGGAAAAACAAAAAGGAAACAGTTCAGACTAAGTGCCTCTAGAGATAAAAATCACCTCTCTGAGATATTTTTGTAAAAAATTTCCTTAGAAATATTGAAAAATAATTTATAGTAGAGAAAAGCTATTATAAACTAAATGGCCTTCCTACATGATAGCAAAGTATATATTTAACATGGGCTCATTATACCTTATTTACTATCAATTCTAACTAGGTTTTTATTTGCTGCCAAGGTTTGGCACCAAGAGTGTTAACTCTAGCCAACCCTTTCTTCTCAAGGCTATAAACATCTATGAAAGGGGTTAAGAAATGAAGATAGTCTCCTCCCCGCCCCCCCTCTCCTCCCAGCCACCTCTGGGACTCATTTCCTGACTTCTCAATAGCAGTCATTCATTATTTGTGTACCTGGGAAACTCAAGCTACCTGCCAACTAGTCGCACTCAGATTCTGGAATCAGGATTCAGAAAGAGCATACATTCCAAAGAATTCTTATTTATTTTTTTTTAAAGAACTGCAAATGAGTAAAATGGTATTGGGAAAACTGAATAATCATCTGGGAAAATAAATGATGTTTGATTTCTAAATCATTCCCTACACAAAAGGCATTCCAGATGAGCTAAAGATTAAAGTGCAAGATATGAAACCATAAAGGTTCTAGAATAGAAAACACTGAGGGAAATGTTATAATCTTATAACAAGGAAAGCATTCCTGTATGTAACGTAAAATTCGGATGCCAAAATGAATTATAGATGAATTTTGCTCCACAAAATTCTGCATGAAAGAAAAGAGAAAAAAAAAAAAAAAGCCAAAGAGACATAACAAACTAAAGAAAAGGTAGGTTGCAATGCATATCGTAGACCAAAGGCTATTTTCATTACTATACAAAGGGCCATTAGAAATCAGTAAGAAAAACCCAACTACCAAAATAGAAATAGGCAAAGACATATATACTTCATAGAAAATTAGATAAAATGACTTGTAAACATATTAATCTTATACAACTTCCTCAAGTTAAGAGAAATGAACATTAAAAACTGTACTGAGTGGGGCTCTCTGCTCGGCGGGGAGCCTGCTTCCTCCTCTCTGCCTGCCTCTCTGCCTACTTGTGATCTCTGTCTGTCAAATAAATAAATAAATAATCTTAAAAAAAAAACTGTACTGAGATATCATCTTTGACCTATCAGATTAACAATGATAAAAAACAATTACACCAATTTGCTTTGAAGGTAAGAAAACAGACACATTTAAAATCTGATTGATAAGAATGTGAATTGATTTAACCTCTGAGAAAAGTAATTTAGTGAAGCTTGTCAAAATTTAAAATGTACATATTTTTTAACTCAACAATTAAAGTTCTAGTGATTTATCCTGAAATTTATCTAAACCTGTATATAGTAATTAGGATTGTTATTATTTATATCAGCAAAAGATTGGCACATCCTAAATGTCCAACAACAGAGGGCTGGTAAAAGAAATTATGGTGAATACATAAAGTATAATATAGTTAAGGTTAAAATTAAAGAGAGAGCTTTGTATAATTATGTGAAAGAAGTTAAAAATATATATTAAGAAAAAAAAAGGGGGCACCTGGGTGGCTCAGTGGGTTAAGGCCTCTGCCTTCAGCTCAGGTCATGATCCCAGGGTCCTGGGATCAAGCCCCACATCGGGCTCTCTGCTCAGCGGGGAGCCCGCTTCCCCCTCCCTCTCTCTGCCTCTCTGCCTACTTGTGATCTTTGTCTGTCAAATAAATAAATAAAATCTTAAAAAAAAAAAAAAGAAAAAGAAAGGTGCAGAATAATATACTATATTCATATATGATCATACATGCACAGAATATTTCTAGCAGGAAACACAACAAACAGGTAACAGTGATTGCCTCTGGGGTGAACTGGTGGTTGGGAATTAGGTCGAGAGGGTGTCTTTTTATGATACATCTTGTCTTTTGAATTCTGAACCACGAGCAAGCAGTATCTATCCAAAAGATATTTTTCTTAAGAGCTATAAGAAAATTAGATATCCAAACCCTTTCATCATATTCTAAAAGGCTCCTGAAGACAGGATTTTTTTCCTGAATGATTTGAATATTATCACTGGGCAGAAAATTTCTTTAAGATATTAATTAGTGTTCTACTTTAATTTTCCTTCCTCCCCCTTCCCAAACATGTATTCAGATCCTTAATATCCCTTGCCTTAGAGAGTTCTACAGGATATAAAACAAAAGCTCCTTAAGTCAATGATTCTATCTTTCGTAAAAACCCCAGAACTTTGAAGAGATCATGGCAGTAGACCTGAAGGAAGAGGAACACTTTTGAGGAAGGGAGTAGAGAGGGAAGAAGAAAGTTTCTGTAATAAAAAAAAAAAAAAAAAAAAAAAAGTACAAGCAAGAGCTCACAGGGATAGATATTTGGCGTACTAGTGGAGTCTCAACCCGGGATACAGGGGCTTCCAGGCTCATCAGAGTCCAAACTCCAACAGCCAGCAACTGAAGGGTCTGGAGAAGCACTGAGAGCCAATCTATATGGACCAACATGGCCACTTCTATCTAGCATTAAGAAAAAGCCTAGGACCTTGGCAAATCCCTGGTGCAAGGTTGAAGGAACAGCAGGGGTGGCTGAAGGAGCTAATGATAGAGGCTGGGTTTTCCTCCAGCCATCAGGATTCAGGGCTTATAGCTGGATTTAAATTAATTTATTATATAGGTGATTTTCTCAATGGAGGGTCCACACCACTATACAGCAGGGGGCTTTGTAAATCAGCTGGTATGTAGTATATACTCAATGTATTTTAGCTCCACTGCCCAACGTCTTTTTTAATGGCATCACATGGAAACATCTTTTCTTTTCTCTTTTCTACCATGTTTTGTTCCTCAAATATTTCTACGTTTCTTATACTCTACCTTTGTCTTTTCCTATCTTCTTCCTTTCCTGCTGTCCAAGATGTAGACACACCAAAGATATCAGCAAGGATGACTTGACACAACCTGAATCCCTCAAAGATGAAGTTGTGCTCTTGTGCTTACAGAATTTGTGCTCAGAATGTAGGAAATTGTCTCAGAATGGCTGCCTCTTCTGATTAGATTTCTCCATGAGGCTGGAGAATATGTTAATGTGGAGGCAGACGATGAAGCTGACCCTTGGAGGCTTCACAGGAGCCTTCCACAGGGAAGGTTCTCCTTCAGCTGAGTGGAGAACCAGCCTATGGAGCTGGCACTGAACACAATAGTGCATTTGAACAGAAATTCAGGGATCTGGTCCTTTTCAGATCCTTATAAGTGGACAGTATGGGACTCGTGAGGGACCCCAGCATCATTAATCATCGAAGAAATGTCACTTAGCTGTCTAAAGAAACATAACAGAGAAATGGAGAAAGTAAATGGGAAACTGAGACCCTGGGGGTGTAGGGATTCCCTTGAAGTGCTTATTTTAAAGGGCCCAGAAAGGCCAATTTTCCCCAGCACCTAAAAGTTTCAAAAACATTTTTTAATTCCGTGTTTTCATTTCAATGACAATTTCAAAAGAAAAAAAAAAATTAGGAACAATAAGACCAAAACTTCTCTTTAGCAATGACAGTTTATAATTGAAAGTTTAAGTCAGTGTTTTCCAAATAGGGGTTCTCTTCTCTAAAGTTGAGAGAATTCTTCCCTTTAAAAGGGGTCCACACATCACAAAAATTTGAGAAGCCCTGATTTTAAGCACTTCCTTTTCAGGAAAGTGACATAAAATGTGAATGTCTTTATGATCTCCCATCAGTGTCTTAGTATTGATCTGTAACAACCAGCCACAGCTTTGTAAAGCGGGGTCCTCAAGACACAGAGAAGACTGAGTGGGAGAGAGTATGGAGCAGCCAGATGAGACAGGAAAGGCAAAAGAAGGGTAGAAACCAAAAAGCAAAGAAGGTCACTGAAGTACCATCTAACATTAGATCAGATGTCAACCTAACAGATTGGTCCATAGAGAATCCTAAACTTGAGAGGCACCTGGTTGGCTCAATCAAGCAACTGCCTTCAGCTCAGGTCATGATCCCAGGGTGCTGGGATCAAATCCTGCATCAGGCTCTCTGCTCAGCAGGGAATCTGCTTGGGCTTCTCTCTCTTTCTCTCTCTTTCTTTACTCCCCCTCCTCCCATTTATGTGCACTCTCTCTCTCTCTCTCTCACTCTCAAATAAACAAATCTTTAAAAAATTTAAAAAGGAACCCTGAACTTGAGCTGAATCCACTCAAACAACCCTCCCCACCACCATCATCAGGGTTTTCCAACTGGCAGTGTATACATCAGCATCCCATATGCCCAAAATATAGACTAGTCTGAGGCTCCTGCTCTTCTTTTTCTAAACCCATCTTGTCTTCAAGGCCTACATTCTCCCTGACTTGATTCAACATATTTTATCATTTGTGCCACACACACTTTATTACTTAGCCATAAACTGAACTACTCACTGTTGATCAACCTATATTCCTCTTATCTACCTAGGAATTTTGTAAGATTCTTGTGGGTAGGCCCTAGAAAAGCACAAGCCCACAATAATAATCCTCACTGCTTTCGTTGACTACAGAACACTTTTTTGCATATTTCCTTATTTTACTCAAACATCCGTCTTATTAGGCAAACTGGACAGGAATTACTTTAGACTTCTGTGAAGAAAAGCAAACTGAGTCCCAGAACAGTATGGCGACTGGATTTGAACCCATTAAGTGAGCCCACAACATGCTAATAAACTCCTTAGTAGCCATCTTTATACTGATCTGGGAGTCCTTTCGATAAATATTTGCTAACGAATGGATTCTACCTCCTCCACTAGACTGTTTCATGAGAGTAACACACACCTGTTTTGCTCACTATCCTATCCTAAGCTTCCAAATAGTGCCTAGCACACAGTAGGCCCTCATTAAATATTTATTGATAAATGAATCTACTAATCAATGCCTAAGTACCCTCCTGTGAAAAGCTTTCATGGTGCCCACAAACATATTTCTTTTAAACATCTACTTTATGTCAACCCCCAAACCAGGGCAGTGAACCCAAAGCAGAATAAAATTACTTCCAATAAAGTGAACTGTTCCCCAGTTGCAAATTGGCTCTGGATGCCGCTGCTTCTCTCCCATTTACACTCCTTTCAGGCAGCTATTTCAGGTGACGGCATTATCATCGATGGAATTCAATAAAGCGACTGGCGTCCCCCCCTCGACGTTTATTTTCTATAATCCGTCTTACAGCGGGAGACCATTATCCAGTCAAATAACGTTCAATTTCATCGGCATCACCGCTTCAAGGAAACATACAGAGGGTTTGCACAAACGCGTGTGTAGTAAATTTAGTCTTTTAATAGGTTCATTCTTTATTAGGTATTTATTTCGGGAGGTGAAGTCCTAATTAGATTAAGTGGAGAAACTAAAAAGCTATGGAAACACACACAGAGAGTCCAGAATTTGATGGATTTGGTTTAGGTTTCCTGTTCTCCTTTTCTTTTCTCTTCTTTAGATGGCTGGAGAAATTCACACTGCAATCTCCAGCCCCTCAGATAAGAGTTTGTGAAATGAAACCTCCGTCAACATTTTGTGTGAGGAAGTCACATTTGTCTTTTTCCCACGCAAAGTTATTGTGGGGCCAGAATCTAGGAGAAAGCAGCTCCGGGAGCCAATGGTGAACCCAATTTACTGTGGCAGATGAATATAACAAAGGTGGTGGTCTAGATGTTTGGCCTCAAGGCACAATTCAATTTTCAGCTGTTTCAAAGCTATTATGTCAAAGGTTGTTTGCATAAACATAATGTTGTGGGTAATCTTGGGTAGGCAGGAGTAGAGACGACTGCCCTCTACTGCCTAAAATGGAAATAGCACTGGATGGCTCTTCAACCCTGAATGAAAGCTACAAGAAAGTCTACAGGCCCCCAAATAATAGGACATCTCCAGAACCTTCTGAAACCTTTTTTTCTCAAGCTTTCTGATCAGAAGTGATTATTTTGAAGGAGAAAATGAAGTAGACTGAGGATGTGATGAGTTGATTGATGATGTGGGAACATACGAGAAAGCTATTTCCCTTCTGAGAATTTAAAAGAAAATTCCCTTCACCCTTCCATCCACCCACACATATATATTTACATTATCACACTGATATTTAATATGTTTTTTTAACATAGAAAGAAGAAACAGACAATGAGTCACAGGAAACAAATCAATACATTTCTGAGTGGGCTAAAAATGTCATCATAAAAAAAATGTTTCATGTTTATGAGGGCAAAAGTGGAAAAGGATATCTTTTCAGTTTCATGTAAAATTCTAGCTCTTTCTTTGAGTTTATTCCTTATTTTGTTCTTTCTCTTTAATAAAAACTGTGCCAAGCTCTATGTTAAGCACTTTGTACTCTCAGAGAACCACTGTCAATATTTAAATGTTTTCCCCTCCAATTACAATTAATTTTTTAGTGAAAGAGGGGATGGGCCACTTCTGGGGAAGATTTTTTAAGTAGGGCCCTACAGTGGAGAGTCCCCAAAGAGAAAGGTCATGTGCAAATAGATGGAAGACATGTTCCAAAGGACACTGACCTAAACCCAAACCTGTATAGAGTCAGTCTTGAACCAAACATAGAACAGAATACTGTCCATAAGATGATGTTGGCCCCAAATGACAAAGAATGAATCCCCGACTGGGTTTTGTAAACTAATATCCCTATATCTAGAGTTGTCCTTATAAATTTTTTTATATTCTAAAATGTCCAAATCTTGTTCAAGCCAGTGAACACAGGTGTTCCTTCTTTATACCAAGGTCCTCAATGAGGCCATGCACCAAAATCAGACAATATAAACACATTCATGGAGTTCACAGACTAGTAGAGTTTATAGCTCAGTGGACTTTATAGTTCAGTGAAAGAGACTGATATTCATCAGATAACACAATCAAGGATTAATTATAAAATGAAGGCTTGCTTCTTTATAAGGAGATGATTTTTTTTTTACATAATGTTCATAGGGCATTTTTAATAGGGTACCTAACAAGACCATCCCTATGGTGGCAAAATGTTAGTCTGTAATAATAAAAATATGTATTACTTATTGGTGTCTTTCTTCATTCATTCATATGAGGTCTTCACATGCTTTTCTTTTTGATTCTTCAGTATACCACATGAGGCAAGCATATTATTACCCCATTTTACTGATTAATAAACTGAGGTTCAAAGAAGTAAAATAACTTGCCCAAGGTCATAAAGCCAATAAATGGTTCATGTCACTCTAAGTACAGGGTCAATGCCCTTCACAGCTTCCTACTTTTCTAATTATCTCAGATAAGTATTCCAGAAAATTTAGTTAATGAGTTTAAGTTGAGAACCAACAGTGTTCACTTTAGACAGAGCTACTGTATTTATTTTCTTAAAGTTTCAATGGCAAAAAATGAGTTACCTATTTTTAAGAAACCGGGGAATGGGAGGAGGTTACTGCCCAGGGTAGTTAGCAAGTAAGTGTGCTTTCTGAGGCCAGACAGCTTGGATTCAAATCCTAGAGCTACTAATTACCAGCTGTGTGACCTTGGGTAAATTTCTTCATCTTCCCATACTTCAGTCTCCTTACTTGTAAAATAGGAATGATAATAATATTATCTTATGTCATGGTGTTGTTTGTGAGGATTAAACAGGTAATCCAATATATCTAAAGCACTTTGAGCAGTGTCTGGCACAAAGTAAGCACTCTAGGGATGCCTGGGTGGCTCAGTTGGTTAAGTCGCTGCCTTCAGCTCAGGTCATGATCCCAGGGTCCTGGGATCAAGTCCCGCATTGGGCTCCTTGCTAGGCAGGGAGCCTGCTTCTCTAGCTGCCTCTGCCAGCCACTCTGTCTGCTTGTGTGTGCTCTCACTCTCTCTCTCTGACAAATAAATAAATAAATAAAATCTTTTTTTAAAAAAGTAAGCACTCTATTTTCGATTCACAACGAAAACACAAGTGCTGGTTCCTTGGGTTCAAATAGATTCCTGATAAGATTAAATGAGATAATATTTGTAAAATGCTAGAACAGTGCCCAGAACCAACTAAGTACTTTTTTTTTTTTTATTTGACACACAGAGAGAGGTCACAAGTAGGCAGAGCAGCAGGCAGAGACTGGAGGGCGGGGGTAGGGGGGAACCAGGCTCCCCACCGAGCAGGGAGCCCGATGCGGGGCTCGATCCTAGGACCCTGAGACCATGACCTGAGCTGAAGGCAGAGGCTCAACCCACTGAGCCACCCAGGCACCCCCCAACTAAGTACTTCTTAACTGTTCAGTGAAATCCTCTGCAGGCTGCCTGTGACTTAGAGGAAGGGGCTCAGCAGCCAACTTCATTCCTACAGCAACAATTACAGCTTTGAGATGAGCCGCATGTGGGTGGCCACTAGCTATCTGAGGCCACAGCATTTACCAAAGACTCTGCTCTAACTGAAGAATGGCTTTATGATGTACATTCATTTGCATTTGTTAGGAAGCCTCAGTGTTGGGACTCTATAGAACTGCCCTACGTGGAGAAAAATTAATTAATTAAATGAAGCAAGAGGTTCTTTGGTTTCTTTCTGCTTTACCAGTGGTTTGCCTCACTCTCCACAAAAAAACAGGCATTCAGGGATTGGGTAACTTACATCTTCTCAGTTGGTATAGTAAAGGATAAGAAGGCAGAATAAAAGAGTAATTAAGAACACAGAATTTGGAGTCAGGCAAAACTGGGTTCAAATTCCATTGGGCGCCTGGGTGGCTCTGTGGGTTAAGCCTCTGCTTTCAGCTCGGGTTAGGATCCTGGGGTCCTGGGATGGAGTCCCACATCAGGCTCTCTGCTCGGCAGGGAGCCTGCTTCCCCTTCTCTCTCTGCCTGCCTCTCTGCCTAGTTGTGATATCTCTCTCTCTCTCTGTCAAATAAATATATAAAATCTTTAAAAAAAAAGAAAAACAAACAAATTCCTGCTCTATCCCTTACTCACATATGACCCTGATTGAGTATCTTACACTTTCTGAGCCTGTTTTCTTATGGATAGAATGGAAATAAAAATAGCATTTTCATTATTATTTGTGGAAAGAATAAAACAGGATAATAAAAAGTGTCGGTTATAAAAAAGATTATATAAAAATAAAAATGCCCAGGGACGCCTGGGTGGCTCAGTTGGTTAAGCGGCTGCCTTCAGCTCAGGTCATGATCCCAGCGTCCTAGGATCGAGTCCCACATCGGGCTCCTTGCTCGGCAGGGAGCCTGCTTCTGCCTCTGCCTCTGCCTGCCTCTCTGTCTCCCTGCGCTCGCTTGCTCTCTCTCTAACAAATAAATAAAATCTTTAAAAAAAAAATTTTTTTTAAATAAAAATAAAAATAAAAATGCCCAATATTCATTTAGTGGGAAGTATGCCAGGGACCTTCGAGGTCATATTTATGCCTCACCAGGATCCAGCCTAAGTATTGCTCTTGGTCCCGTTGTACAAATGATCTTGAGATAACTGAGTCATTTGCTGGCATATTGGAGATTTTAAATCAAGTCTGATAGAGTCTAGGACATAATGTTCTATAAGCAGTAGCTGTCATTTCCTTTTGTATCACTGATTCCTCAATGATTCAAACCATAAGTATTGTTTATATGCTTACTTCTGTGAAGTCAGGTCCTGTGAGAAAAAAACCAAGCAGGATAAGGCATAATTCTTACCTTCATAGAGCTTTTAGTTTTATTGTTTAAATGGGACATAGGCATCTGATGAGTTATTGCTCCCATTCTTTATCTTATGAGATATAACCAGAGTTCTCCAAGTAAAATATTCAACTTTCCACCTCATTTGACTTCCGCAAACCATATCTCCATTACATGAAGTTAATATTATTCACCATCAGCATGTTGGTTAGGAATTCTAAAGATGATCCAGTGTATTGGGGATATGATGGTGAGAACCATATATTTACTACTCTACTCAGCATAGACATCTATTATTTTTCCACCCAGCATCCATATATCCTTCTTCAAATAACAGCATCCCAGCTTTGCTCAGGAGCCCCCATCTCTAAGTCTTAGTTCATATGCTTTGGGAAGGGTTGATTCTGCAGTCTCTAGGGGGCCCTGTTTGAGGGGTTGGAGGCATAAGACTGATATTAACTCAGGCTTGGTTGATCAAAAAGCTGCATTCTCCAAGCCAAGCAAGTGACTTGGGGAATGGGCTCATAATCTAATCAGAGTCCGGGAGGCTTTTCCTGGGACTAGGGAGAGAAAGGCATCATGTTTTCCCATGGGTCTGTTAGCAGGAAAGAGAATTTGAGCCTGAAGATTCCAGGGCCATCATAAGAAGCCTGGGAATGAAGCCAACATGGCAAGAGGCAGAGCTGAGAAATGAAGAGAGATCAAGTCCTCATGACATCAGTTGAGCCCTTGGACCATGTCACCCCTGAAGCATACCACTGGAGAGAGACAATTTTTCACTTTTCCACAAAAATTCCTCCTCTCCTTAAGCCAGTTTGAATTAAGTATGTGTCACTTTCAGCCAAGTTAATTTGGACTGAGAGAGGGTTCCCTAAGTATAAATTCATTCACTGATAGTAGTAGAAGTGGGAATTGATTGTATATACTCTTCCACACTAGTCATCTTTTGAGTATAGACAACATCCCTGTGAAATGTCTCTCCAGAGTTGAGAATGCCTCCTAAAAAACAAATTTGCATCAAAAACTAGGAATGAAACAAAGTAACCTTGCTACATCTTAACTCCATCAATGTGAAAAATTGATAAAACGTTGACTTTAGCACCCAACAGGTATAAACTTCATGATGAAGTACATAGTGAAATTCAGGCTGAAAAGTTAGTTGACTTATTAATTCCCAAGCAACTGATTTGAGAAAAGCAAAACCTAAGACTTAAAGAAGATTCCTTTTTAGGAAAGCAGACATTGTGAGTCAAAGCAATGTGTTTTATAGTTACACAATTGTTTGAGAAATTCACTTATGCATTTTCTCCTTCCTGTCTTTTCCTTTTTCCTTTCCTCTGTATCCAATCAGATACCAAGCCCTGTGGTTCCCTGAGGGAAGATCTGTGACTATGAAACACTTTCCTCCATGACTTTTGCTCTCAAAAGCCTGTATTGGCAATGACAACCTGATGGCCCATGGACAATTTATTCTGGCCTACACAGATTGGTTCTAAAGACTTTAGCCAACATTTGGCATAAAAGAGATTGCTCCTAAAATCTGGATTTTCAGCTTTTCTTGGAAAATTAGAAGATCCAGCAACACGGGGCACCATGAATGACAACAACAAGCCTAAACTAAGTAGAAACCTCCCCTTTATATAGACCAAGCCGCTGACAAGCTGCTTTACTTACTTCCATTCCTATCCAGCCTCTGTGGGCATTTGAGTTTGCAATTCTTGGCCTAAACCTACTGAAGAGAATACGCCAGGAGTCTTTAATGGATAGGAAAATAGAGTTGGAGACCAGAGGCAATTCACCGGATAGAAACAAAAAGAGAAATGAATTATCTCAAGAGAAGGAGATTCCTAAACGTGGAAGGAAAAGACAGAGAGCTGTGTTCTCTCAATGAGGGGAAGACACCTGAGGGCGCTATCTGGGAGTGTTCTGGAAAAATAGCAGTACTTTAGCAAGGACGGTTCCCTGCTTTGACAATGATGTTCTTTTCCCACTTGTGACACAAAAGCAACAGGGCAGTAATTACACCATGTGAGCCGAGATTATGGGAATCTCAGCAAACAGGGTACATTGATGGCTGATGACCTGGGCTGGTCCCCAGAACTAAATTTCTGGTCTAATTTCTAATTTAGACTGAATTTTTGGTCTACCAGTGAAATGGGGACTTAGGTTGTTTTAAAGAAAAGAGAAGAGCAATCTTTCTTGAGCACATGAAATTGAGAACTGCTGTAATTTCCAAGTGCTCCAGGAAGTCACAAACATACACCCGCCCTCGCACGAAAAAATTATTTCTCCCTTGGTTTTGTTCTGTTGTTTTGTGATTTTTGTTTCATACATCTGGGAAGGTTTTCTCAGATGGCCATTCCTGTCTGCACTGTTCCAATGGCTGCTACGGCCTTGGCCTACAGAGGCCTGGGTTTTATAGCATCATTAGCCCCAGCATGTTTGGAAGTTTCTCTCTGTTTCTCTGACCTGGACACCATGATCTTGAGATGGCACAGCAATCTGCACGTTCCTCACATACTGGAAGAAGCCCAGAGGATAACTTTTTAGCTGCAACAGAGTTCAGCTCAGGCAAGTCTGCAAATGGGGGTGAAAAGATACTTCCTGTGTTTTCTCTAGAACTGAAAGAAAAAGGATAGACTCTTTGATTGCTCAGAGGCTATATTTCCACATAGTCATTAAGAGTACCAGCTTTCAAGCCAGGCGAACCAAGTTCAAACCCTGGCTCTGCCACTTAACCAGCTTTATTAATTTTTTTAAACTTAGGCAGCCTCAGTTTCCTCAAAATAATAAGTACCCACCTCACAGTTCTGCTGGGAAGAGTCAATGAGATAATGCATACAGAATGGCTAGCTCATCACATATTCATAGTAAGAACCCAACCAAGGATTAGGGACTAAAATAATAATAATAATTGGTAATGGAAAAACTGTCCAGGCCCCCTGGGAATTCAGAACCTGGCTAATGAAACCAGCTAAACCAACATCTGCCCGGTGATTTCATCCACGGAGTACACATTAAAGAAAACATAGCATACAGCATCAGTACATGGTCCTTTCAGTCTTTGCCAAATCCAATATAAAGACTTATTTGCCCCTCACTGTCCTTAGGGAAGAATCAGAGCTCCCGTGTGCTCAAGGAAAATGGAAGCCAATACATGTTTGGCATATAAGAAAAAAGTTTCACAAGGCCAGTTGTTGGCTATTCCAGGGAACACAAAGAAACCAAAGTCAGCCAGCAGAGTCTAATGGTCAGGGCCAAAGCCATTAGACAAAACTGAAAAATATCAAGGGGCTGTTCAGCTCCTTGTTATTCTCTTTATTTGGTATTCTCCCAATGAAGCACCCAGTGCATCATGTTGCCCTTTTGATGCCCAGAGTCTCAAAGCTAGCTAAGGTTCTCTTTCAAGTACTCTCATGCACTCTCAACCTTCAGATAACACACCCCCTAGTCAAAATATGCCAAGTGTTCCCTCCCCTTGAGACTTGACTCTCTTTTTACTAATTTGGAAAATTAATTCATTCTAAACTATTATAGGTGGATGGAAGTTTCCTCCATTACCACTTTTATCAAATCTGCATTTTCACCAGGCTTTTAATATCTTAAGAAGCAAGCATTAGGCCTACTCAAGAATGACTAAAACTTGGTGTGGAGTAAATAGGACTGGAATTATGGTTTGGTTTTAAACTGAAGGTACTCCATAAACATGACAAGGTCTGAGCTTTCCTGAGAGAGGCACTGTTGCACATACCAAGGCAGAATGGTGAAAATACCTCAGATCTGTGCAGATAAATCCTCCCACCTCCTTCCTCGCACCCCAGTCTCCTCAGCCATGCTGAGCCCTTGGCATACAGAGATTGAAAAGAAGGTAAAGGTGATCTAATAGGTAGATCAGTCCTAACAGCCTGTGGAGAGAATTCATGGCCCATAGAAAATCCCACTTGTAAAATCACCTCTCTCTGGTCCTCTCATAACATACAAACATCTAAGAAAAGACACAGGGGAATTTCCTTTTGAATTAACATCTGAGCTCCTTGAATACATTTATTTCTTTATCATGTCATCTGAGACTTCTCTGGCACTTGAAAGCTCAATAGAATTACCTCAAAATCCTAATTCTGTGGTATGCGGGACACCCTACATCTCTCTAAGATACCTGTAATTTCTCAGACTCCCTCAAATGCCCTTCCCTGAGTCCTGTGTCCAGGAAGTCATCTAAGTTTTCCACTGAAGGCACCCAGATGCGAACTTCAGCTCCTCCTCAGGTTGCCCCCAAAACATCCAATCCCAGAGAATTAGGAGCAAATAATGATGATTTTACTAATGATCTCAGAGAAAGAAAGCCTGTGGCCTCCAGTGAGCTACATTAGAAGCCACATTGAACGACCGCTGTCTGACCAGCCATGCTTCCCATGACCTCTGTACAACTCATAGCTGATGCCCAAACATTGTTATTCCCTAATCTTGTTTGGGACAGTTGTACTGCTATTGTAATTATATAATTCAACTAAATATAAACAGATAAAATATAAGTATAAAAAAACAGCTCTCACTTCTATCAAAACTGAGGCAAATGGATTGTATAGACTCGATAAAGGTGTGCTTTTAAAGGAATTACTGTCAGGTTCAATCTTTGAGAAAAAGAGTAACTACAAAAGATGAGGGATAATAGTAAACCTCTGGAAGGACTCTGCACTGAGATAACATCCCAAGTTTCTTTTAAGCTGACAATCCAATTTTAAAAAATAAAAACTAGAATTCACAGATGATGCATTACGGAGTGCCTGGTACAAGAAAAGCAAGGAACTTCAATGGCAGGAAACTTGACCAGGAAACAAAGACCTTCACCGGACATCAAATGATGAGGAGATGAACATTTGCTTTGCGTGTACTTTACATTTAAATAAAGTGTATAAATGTGTTTTTAAATGATATCTTGATTTAACCTTTTTTAAAGTGACTGTACACTGCTCCTGTTATATCAGATTAGAGGACTTCTGCTAGTCTTTTTAAAATTTTTTATTTAAATCCAATTTAATTAACATATACTGTATTATTAGTCTTACAGGTAGAATTTAGTGATTCATCAGTTGCATACAACATCCAGTGCTCATTACTTCAAGTGCCCTAGTTACCCCATCCCCATCTCCCCCCATGTCTCCACCAGCAACCCTCGTTTGTTTCCTATAGTTCAGAGTCTCTTATGTGGGATTTTTGCTATTCTTAAAAATACACTGATGGGGAAAATAATACATTGCATATTAATAGAAATAAATATGAAAAAATACACTGAAAATTTAAAAAAAACTTAGGGGACCAGGGTGGCTCAGTTGTTAAGCATCTGCCTTCAGCTCAGGTCATGATCCCAGAGTCCTGGGACTGAGCCCCGGCATCAGGCTCCCTGCTCCGTGGGAAGCCTGCTTCTCCTTCTCTAACTCCCCCTGCTTGTCTTTCCTCTCTCTCTGTGTCTCTCTCTGTCAAATAAATAAATAAAACTTTTTTTAAAAAAATTTAAAAATATATACATTATACAAAGCAAAATAAATAAATAAATAAATAAATAAATTTAAATTTAAAAAAATACACAGTTGATAGTGCTGTTTTCAAAGTCCCTTCTCAGGTACTCCACCCCTAGAGTGTCTCCTACTTAGCCCTTT